>JAMKQA010007948.1:0-50005 GCA_024699735.1 Posidonia australis | reverse complement strand
CATCCTACGCCAAAGCCATTAGGATGAACCACTGGAACATGTCCTTCGTAGACTGTATAGGTAAGCCTAGAGAGGAGAGGATGCATGCCCTATATGATGTATGCAAAGTATGTTTTAAGTTTTTTACTTGCAAGCTTATTAAACCATGGGGGAGGATTTGCAATTTGTCTCTAGTTTGCCTTAAGATTTGATTTTGGTTGTTATGTTTTCATTAACCAAAAGGGAAAGCAAGCACGTCTCTATTCTCCTAGGCATGGCATAACAGGAAGGGAAATAAACACGCAAGTAGACATGAATAAATAAATGAAAACATGTGCTACAATATGTGCAAAAGTGGTGGCATGGCAAATGTGTGAACATAGCAAAGGCAATGCATGTAAAAGACACCACTTAAAAATAACAAAGCATGGCATGGAAAAACAAAGCAAGCAAGAAAAGCCGAAGCAAAAGAGAAATCAAAACGAAGCTGGGATCTGGTTATCCCCAGCGGAGTCGCCAGTTCCTGTAACCATGCTGTCGAGGATGGCAACAAATATATGTGCCAAAGTTGGCAAAGTCACGGCAAAAAAAAGAAATGATGCAAAAAAAAATGCAGGAGTCGCCACCTAGTCTATTAAAATGGAAGACGAGGAAAACCATATAACATGAAAAACATGCAAAACAAAAGAAAAGTCTTCGTAAACCGGAAATGCGGGTAAGGATCCCTATTACGTACGAGGAAGGTGTTAGGTACCCTCGTACACCCGATAAATCAGTATTCTATTGGTTTCTCTCTTACTAATGAAATGTCGACTTTGCAGCCCTTGCTGTACGCCCGAGGGTGATATGCCATGCCATGCTAATGCGTGTAGTGTCAAAAATATGGGTGCATGATGTGTAGGGGTGTGTCCTAATGCTCAGAAATATCGCTTGTATGCCGGGTCAAGTGTTGATGCAATAATATTGCACAATAAGATCAAAGATCTAATATCTGGAGCGATTTATCATCCTTGCTTTACTATATGCCTAATACAATCTAAAATGCAGGAAACTGCTGAAAACAAAGGTGTGCCTTCCTAATGCATCAAGGAAGAAAACCAAAGGAAAAACCCAGAAGCAAATCGGGTCAAGAAAGCAAGCAAAAACATGTGAAAGCCTGCTGTGTGCTACTGAAAACAGGCCAACACGCCTGTTTGGTGCGCCAGACTGGTGCTCCAGTCTGGTGTGCCACCTATGTGCGTCTAGGTGGGCCAGGAGAACATGCTGAGGGAAAAACAGAAAGCCACACAAAACCAAAACATCAGAGGATGCACTCTGGAAAAGTACGTAGTAGAATCATTCTGTAAAACTTAGAAAAGCATGTATTTAAAAGTGCGAGAAATGCAAATGCAATGACCTTGTGCTCAAGGGCTGGTAGCCTCACACAAGGTCTCACCTATTTAAGCTAGAATGAACAATGCACGATTCGGTCAGGCCACTAGATCATGGGGCAATGCACATGGTTCTCCACAAAGGAGTAAGGTGCAATCGACCTACCAGATTCAGCCTAGAACTGAATAACAAAATGGAGAAAACAGTTGGAAAACAATCCAATCAAAACTGAAAATCATGCAGGTGTCATCTTGGCACATCAGAGAATCAGTCATAAAAGGAACAAGCTCAAAACCCTGCGATAAAGCCATGCAAACAATGATGCAATGTGAGTGTTTCATTCTCTGACCAGTCTGGCGCGCCTGCTCTGTGCGCCAGCGTGGTGCACTGGACAGGTGCGCCTGAGTGGTGCGCCCCAGGGAATTTGGATCAAACTGCAATCTGATCCAGAATCCACCCTAGCAGAGATATAAGGTGATTCATGCTAATGCAGATGGGTTCATGCCATTATTAAGAACTGAAAATATGATGAGAATGCACACGATTGAGAATCGTCATGTAAATCATGTATTCGAAACCAAAATAAGTTGATGGGTTCATGTATGAAAACATGCAAAATGCCAAGGAATAAACATGATCTGGATAACGCCAATCAGAACATATGTAAATGATGATCATAAGCATATTTCTATGTGCAAGAACATATAAGTGCATGGCAAAGAGCTATGTGCATGGAAATGGCAAAAGGATAACTCATGCAGATTTAAAGCTAGAAATATAAGTATAGATTAGCATGGAGATTATTTTGCAAAGAGAGCAAACATAAAAACATGGAATAAATCAGTCCATATGTAAGATTTCAAGCATGCTTTATCATGTTTCTGAAATGAGATTTAAAGGAGAAAGAGGAGGTAGAAAGCCTACCTCCCAAGATGTTCCTTCTTGAAATATCAGAGATAAAGAGATCCTTGTCGCTTTGGAAGGACCAAGGAGGCTTTAGGACGCAAAGGAATGCTCTAGAAAATGAAAATAAGCTGTTGGAAAGAAGGAGAAACTCGTACAGGATGCTGGCTCAGAGCAGAATTGCTGAATTCAGGATTTCTAACCTCTCTCTATGGTTGCCTATGGGTGTCCTTATATAAGATTTTCTCATGGGTAACTCATGGGAAGGTAGGGAGCCTCGTAGACAAAAGGACTGGAAGATTCCATGGCATATTCATTGCTAGAGGTAATAGCCATGGGAGGTAGAAAGTCAGCAGCCCGCAGCCTGCAAAATGTCTGTGCACCAGGTTGGTGCGCCAGCTTGGTGCTCTAGCTATGTGCGCCACCTATGTGTGCCATGTAGGTGTGCTAGCTAGGTGTGCCAGGTAGGTGTGCTAGCTAGGTGTGTTAGGTAGGTGTGATAGCTAAGTGTTCTCCCCTACTTGTCTGGTTTTCTAATTGGGCTGTGGACTTGCTATGGGTTTAGGGTTGGTTCAAGGGTCAGCCACATCCAAAGCAACAACTAGAGTCTTATCAATGAGTCACCTCAAAATCGGGGTGTCTACACAAGGCAAGAGAAGCAAATTTGTCAACCAGATCGTAGCTAGTGGCAAAATGTGAGGGGAAGCAACCAATTTTTCGACCAAGTTGCTATTGATGACAAAATGCGAGACAGAGCAGTGATTTTGTTAACAGGGTCGTTGTTGGTGAAAAAATGTGAGACAGAGTAGTGAATTTGTTAAGCAGGTTGCAGCTGACGATAAAACGCGAGGTTGAATAGCAAATTTGCCAATAGAGTCGCAATCGATGACAAAATGTGGGTTTAAGTGGCGAATTTCTCAATTACGTCACTACCAGTAACAAATCACAACATAGAGTAGCAAAAGTGCCAACCAGGTCACAACCGGTGACAAATCGCAGAGCGAAGCAACAAATTTGTCAACCAAGTCACAATTGGTGACAAAATGAGGGGTAGAACTATGAATATTTCAATTGAGTAGTAGTTGTTGACATAACGTGGGGCAAGAGCAGCCAATTTGTCAACCAAGTTGCAGTCAATGACAAAATGCGGGGTTGAATAGTGAATTTGTCAATAGGGTAGCAGCCAATGAAAAAACACGACGTAGAGTAGTGAATTTGTTAATCAGTTTGCAGCCATTGACAAAACTCGAAGCAAAGTAGCAAATTTGACAATCAAGTCACCATAGGTGACAAAACATGGGGCAAAGTAGTGAGTTTGTCAAGCAGGTCGTAGCCAGTGACAAATCACCGGGCGAGCAATGAATTTGTCAAACGGGACGCAGTCGGTGATAAAACGTGATGTATTGTAGTGAATTTATCAAACGGGAAGCAACCTGTGACAAAACGTGATGTTGTGTAGTGAATTTGTCAATCGGCTTGTGGTCGATGACAAAACACAAGGTAGAACAGCAATTATGTCAATAATGTCGCAGTTGGTGACGGAACGTGGGGCAAAGCAGCTAATTTGTCAACTGAGTTGTAGCTGATGACCAAACACAAGGCAAAGCAGCAAATTTGTCAACCAGTTCATAGTCAGTGTTAAAACACGAGACAAAGCAGTGAATATGTCAATCTGGTTGCAACCAACGATAAAGCATGCGATAGAAGCAACAATTTTGTCAATCAAGTCGCAACGGTGACAAAACATAAGGTAGGAGTAATGAATTTGTCAATCGGGTTATAGTCAATGATGAAACGCAAGTAGAGCAGTGAATTTGTCAATTAGGTCGCAATTGGTGACAAAATGTGGGGGCAAAGCAGCGAATTTGTCAACTGAGTCACAGTGGATGACAAAACACGTGAAAAAGCAACGAGTTTGTCAATTTGTAGTGACAAAATGCTAGGCAAACCACTAAATTTGTCAGTTAGATTGCAGCAGGTGACAAAACACAAGGCAGAGTAGCAAATTTATTGACCGTGTTGCAATCAGTGACAAAACGTGAGGTAGAGCAGTGAATTTGTCAACCACGTCACAATTGGCGACAACATGCCAGGCAGAGTAGCAAATATGTCAATTGAGTCGTAGTTGGTGATAAAACGTGAGCAGTGAAACAAATTTGTCAACTAGGTCATAGCCAATGACAAAACAAGAGGTGGAGTAGCGAATTTTCGACAAGGTCACAACCAGTGACAAATTATGAGGCAAAGCAGCGAATTTGTCTAGTAGGTCGCAGTCAATGACAAAAAATGGTGTAGAATAGTGAATTTGTTGATCAAGTTACAACCAATGACAAAATGTGGGATTGGAGCAGCGAATTTATCAATAGGGTCTTAGTTGATAACAAAATGCAGGGTAGGAGTAGCAAATTTGTCAACCAGGTCTCAACCGGTGAAAAAACATGAGACAGAGCAGTGAATTTGCGAACCAAGTTGCTGTCGGTGACAAAATGCGAGACAGAGCAGCGATTTTGTTAACTGGGTTGCAATCGCTGATAAAATGTGAGGCAGAGTAGTGAATCTGTTAACCAAGTTGTAGTCAATGATAAAACGCAAGACAGAATAGCAAATTTGCCAATCGAGTCCCTATTAGTGATAAAATGCTGGGTTAAATGGGGAATTTGTCTACCAAGTCACAACCAGTAACAAAGTGCAGTGTACAGTAGTGAAAGTGCCAACCAAGTCACAGTCAATGACAAAAATGGAGTAGAGTGGCGAATTTGTCAATTAGGTTGTAGTCAATGACAAAACATGAGGTAGAGCAACAAATTTGTCAACTAGGTTGCAGTCAATGGTAAAACAAAAGACAGAATAGTGAATTTGTCGGTTAGGTCACAACCAATGACAAAATGTGGGGTAGGAGTAAGGAATTTGTCAACTGGGTTGCAACGGTGACTAAATGTAAGGCAGACATAGCGAATTTATAAATTGGGTCGTAGCCAATGACGAAACGCAAGTTAGAGCAACAAATTTGTCAATCGAGTTGCAGCAAGTGACAAAATGTGGTGCAAAGTAGAAAATTTGTCAATCGAGTCGCAGCAGGTGATAAAATGTGGGACAGAGCAGCGAATTAGTCAATCGGGTCACAACCATTGAAAAAATGCAAGGCAGAGCTACGAATTTGTCAGTTGGGTTGTAGTAGGTGACAAAATGCGAGGCAAAGCAACAAAATTGTGAACTAGGTCATAGTCGATGACAAAATGTGGGGTAGAGCAATGAATTTGTCAACTGTGTCGCAATAGGTGACAACATACATGGTAGAGCAACAAATTTGTCAATTGGGTCCTAGCCAGTGACAAAATGCGAGGTAATGTAGTGAATTTGTCAAGCGGGTCGTAGCTAGTGACAAAACGTGAGGCAAGCAGCGAATTTGTTAACATTGTCACAACCAGTGACAAATCTTGAGGCAAAGTAGCAAATTTGTCAACTGCAATGCAGCCAGTGATAAAACATGATGTAGAGCTGTGAATTTGTTGATCTGGTTGCAATCGGAGACAAAAAGTGAGACAGAGCATTGAATTTGTCAATTAGGTTGCAGTTAGTGAAAAAAATGAGGTAGAGCAGCAAATTTGTCAATAGGGTCACAGTTGGTGATAAAACGTGGCATAGAGCAACAAATTTGTGAACCAGGTCATAGCCAGTGACAAACGTAGGGCAGGAGCAACAAATTTATCAATCGAGTCGCAATAGTGATAAAACGTAGGGTAGGAGCAATGAATTTGTCAATTGAATTGCAGCCAATGACAAAACACGGGGTAATGGAGTGAACTTGTCAATCGAGTCACAACTAGTAACAAAAGGTGAGGAAGAGTAATGAATTTGTCCCCAAGATCATAGTCGGTGACAAAACACGAGGCAGAGTAGTGAATTTGTTAATGGTGTCGCTGCTAGTGACAAAATGCAAGGCAGAGCTGCGAATTTGTCTATCGGGTCATAGTCGATGACAAAACATAGGGCAGAGTAGCAAATTTGTCAACGGGATGGTAGCTAATGACAAAATGAAGGGCGGACTAGTGAATTTGCCAAACAGGTTATAGTCGATGACAAATCATAGGGTAGAGCAGTGAATTTGTCAAATAGGACACCATTGGTGACAAAACACGAGACAGAGTAGCTAATTTCTCCATTGGGTCGTAGTTGGTGGCAAAATGCGGGGTAGGAGCAGCAAATTTGTCAACTGAGTCGCAGCGAAAACAAGAGGTAGAGCAAGGAATTTGTCAACCAAGTCATAGTTGATGACAAAATGCTGGGTTGGAGCAGTGAATTTATCAACAAGGTCGTAGCTGGTGACAAAACGTAAGGCAGGAGTTGTGAATTTCTCAACCAAGTCGTAGCCAATGGCAAAACACAAGATAGACTAGCGAATTTCTCCACCAAGTTGCTACCGATGACAAAACACAAGATAGAGTAGTGATTTTGTTAATGGAGTCATAATTGGTGACAAAACACAAGATAGAGCAGTGAATTTGTTAACTAGGCCATAGCCGATGATAAAACGCTAGGCAGAATAGCAAATTTGCTAATCGAGTCGTAGTCGGTAGCAAAATGAGGGGTTGAGCAGTGAATTTGTCAACAGGGTCACAACCAGTAACAAAGCGCAGCACAGACTAGCGAATGTGCCAACTGAGTCGTAGCTAAGGCAAAACACAGAGCAAAGTAGCGAATTCGTCAATCGAGTCGAAACTAGTGACAAAACGAAGGGCAGAGCTACAAATATGTCAATCGAGTTGTTGTTGTTGACATAACGTAGGGCAAGAACAACCAATTTGTCAACCAAGTCGCAGTCGATGACAAAACGCAAGGTTGAGCAGTGAATTTGCCAACTAGGCAGCTATCAATGATGAAATTGTAGATATCTCATTTTTACATTTCCCAAAGTTCATATAGGATAGGAATCTTTAAGGTGCCCTAGGTCACATGGTTAAGTATATATAACATATTTTCTAGATTTTTTATAATGTCCTTAAAAACATTCTTGATTTTAATTGATTCAAGGTTGTTAACTGTGGCAAAGCTAACGCACTCGAACTAGTGGTAGGATTGAGTCCCTTGAACATTTTCCAATGCGAGTCATCAGTTGTGGCAGAGTAGGCACTCTTGCCGTACTCAAATTAGTAGTAGATTTGAGTATCTTGAGATTAAAGAAGATGTTTTTATGATTTTATGGAATTTCTGAAACATCTCTGGACATTTATTGTATCTCTATGGATTAAGATAAAAGATAGCGAGTAAAATTGCAAAAAACCTAACTCACAGCCTATTTGAGAGGCGACGGAACTCGATGCTATAGAAATCGGCAATGAGACCCGTTGCGACATACACAAGCGATGAGTATCTTGGGATTCTCTCTCAACATATTTTGTCATTCTGGGCTTTAATATAATAGATGGGATATTTATAAAGTATTATAATGTTTTTCCCATAATTATTAATATTTCTATGATTTTTCTAGCACTTAAATATATGATATATCATATATCATATATGGTATATCACATATATCATATAAAATAGCAACTATTTCAGGAAAATACTAGAAATTCAAAAAAAGTGGATGACATGAGATTTAAAATTATATCTTTATTTTTATAAAAGCAAGATTTTGTGTTAGTTATCACATTTTTGAAGGTTATAACTACATTTAATTCAAGTTGATGTTTAAAAATAAAGATAAAATCTAAAATATCCAAGTAATTATAAATTAAGAATAGGTTAAAAATATCCATGAAATTAGTTGCCTTTTTAGAAGATACTGTTTTTTAAAGCATTGTTTGAACTTAAAATATCTTCTAAATATATCTTTTCATTATGAAAAATCTTAAATTTGTGACAAGATGTTTTGAAATTTTAATATCTGATTTTAAATATTTGATTTATATCTTAGATATTTTATTGATATCTAGATATTATCTCTTGATCCTCCTACAAGATAGAACGTTAGAAAGCTTTCTATAAGTAGACCCCCTAAGTCAAGAGTTTGAGGGGGCCCCATTTCAAGTCCTAGGGAGGCACATTTCAAATCAAAAGGCCCCAATTCAAATCCAAGAGTGAGAGTCATAGCCCCACTTTGTCTAAGTCCCCCATAGAAGAGTCATAGATCCTTAGAGATCCTTTCGTCTAAGAGCCAAAACGCATCCTAGAGCTCTGTCTGGCCTTCACTTCCTTCACCCACTCTACAACGTACGAGGGTGAAAGGGAGTATTTTTCATTTATGTATTTTTTATTTACATAATCCATTGCATGACATAAAATAAGCCCATGGCATATGCATGTAGGGCCAACCCTTAGTCGGTATTTTATTTCATTTATTCATCATATCTGTTGTTTATTTTAGTATTGTTTACTACACTGAGACTAATCTAGATTTCTTTGTTTTGTTTTCTGTTTGTTTTGAAGGGAAGAAGACTATATAGTACGAGGACGCCATTGGACGACATCCTACCATTGATCTAGTAAACCAAGAATCCACATCCATCCATCATCATCTCCTGTAAGGTACTTTGTCAACCGAAAAAAGCAAATTGACAACTGGCGATCACAACAAAAAGTGTTAATGTAAGTGGACATGCCGACATCTACATCAACCCCTACATCTACATCCACAGATTTTTTAGCAATCATGGTGGGACCGGTTTGAGCCAACCCCTGTGCTACATAAGTTTTCCTTCCCCTCTTGTTTTATTTTCATTTATTTCTAGATCTAGATGTAGTTTTTGGTCTAGAATTCGTGCGTTTAGGGTTTCACGATGCCTAGACCTTTCTTTGTTAGTTTTTCCCTAAAGAAGGTCAAAAAATGATACACAAAGTCAAAAATCTCATTGTGTAATCCTAGAACCCATATAGAAAGCCTATACCTCCTTGCTATAGGAACCCAAATAGGCTGAGAGAACGTAGGTTAACTAATAGATTAATTAACAATCTCAATAAGTAAAATCTATACTCTGGTTGCAAACTTCTCTGATTAATTAGCCTTGTTTAACCATCTAGTCTGTCTAAGATAGACCTTGGTTGTTGAAACAGACAAGCGTTTGCGCCGCCTGTTTGACCAGTGCCTTCTCTCGTCGTCGGCCAGGCGACGAAACCTGGTGTCATACTCATAGGCGACGTTAGGTAGACACATACTAGGTGCCTTGTTTGCAGGGTGGTTTGGTTGTGATTGCATGCTTACAGGTTATAGGGAAATTAGAATAGTATCTTTTAGGTCTTTATTTTCTGTATCGATCATAGTTATAAACCTTTTCCTTTGTATTTCGTCACATTAGAGTTGTAATTTTTTTTTTTTAGAAACTTGTAATAGGTTAGAAAGTAGAGTTTGAGGAGTATGTAATTTGCTTTTCTTAGAAACATTGTGTAAGCTGCAAGTCCCCAATGTCTGTAATTCTTTTTTCTATTTGAGTCTTAAAAAAAATACACACAAAAGGCTAAAATTCAAATCTAAATTTGGAATTCTAAATTGAAGATTCAAAATTTGAAATTCGGAATTCAAAGCTTAGAATTCAAAATTTGAAATTTGAAGTTCAAAATTCAAAATTTTAAAATCAAAATTTGAAATTCAAAACTCAAGATTCAAAATTTGGATTCAAATTCAAAACTCAAATTTGAAATTGAAAGTTCAAAATTCAAAATTTGAAAAATTCGAAATTTGAAAGTCAAGATTCAAAACCCAAAATTTGAAATTCAGAATTCGAAATCCGAATTTTGAAATTTTGAATTCAAATTTTAAAATTTGAAATTCAAAATTCAAAATCAAAAATTTGAAGTTCAGAATTGAGATTCAAAATCCAAGATTCAATTCAAAATTTGAAATCTAAGATCCATAATTCGAAGTTCAAAATTTGAAATTCAAAAAAAAAGAAAAAGAAATCGAAATGTCAACTTCAAAGGAGTAGACTCATAGAAGAAGGCCAAGCAAAGATGTCAAAAGCACACTACTCCTACACCGACTAGTCCGACATGCCAACTGCCTCAACATGTACAGGTCAGGGAAGCAATTCCATAGGCCAGCATGGGTTCCGTTTCAAAGCTTCAACTCCATATAGAGCTTGGTCCATTGAAAGAGGGGGAGGGGAAGAGATATGCTATTCCCAACCTTAGAGTGTTCCACCATCCATTAACTCACATCAATTTCCGATAAGAACTTCCAATTAAGCCCACCAACTCGTGGTCCATCATGACATCTCTGGCCCACAAGTTCCAAGTGCCCATGGGCCTTTCCCCTTTTATCACTAGGGCCCAATAACCTTACCTCATATGGGAAATACATATACAATACCACCAAGTCTAATTGTCAATTTCCCAGGACAAGGCCCATTAACGCCGCATTCCATGCCATATCCTCTGGTCTATCCTTCGTTTTAGCAGACCTTACTGTCCTCACTAAGCTATCATTCAAATATGTACCTAGGGACAACTCCACCCTATCATACCTCACCGTATACACTAGCTCAATCCTCCTTCCCTCCTTTATATGGTACTCCTCAGCCACAATAGTTCCATCAACCTCAAGGGTACCAAGGCCAGGGGCAAACAACTACTCCGAGTTTGGACATCAAAAGAATGATATTAGAAGTACTCGTAGAAGCTAGGGTCACTTCAAGAGCACTGGTCAGCTTTGATGCATCAAGGTTTTCACACTTCATACTGTTGCCCAGACTCAAGCTGCCCAAGACACCAAAGTACGATGGGATAGGTGATCCATAGAATCATTTAGCTACTTTTACCATAGATGCCCTACCCTATCAACATGATAATGGGATAATTGTATACCTTTTCTTCAAAAGCCTAGAGGGAGAAACACTGAGGTGGTTCAACACGCTCACAGCATATAACCACAGTGACTTCAAGATTGTGCTGGACAAGTTCCTACAATAGTATGTCCACTGCATCTAGCACAAGCCTACCATTGCAGACCTCCTTGTCGAAAAGATAAAACCCAAGGAGAACTTTGTAACTTTCACAAGCAAGTGGAGAGACATGGCTGCCAAATCTGAATGTTATATACCAGAAAGCTTGGCTGTAACACTTAGACCTGATTATCCATTTTTTAGTGTAAATCATGCAATTAAGTGTAATATAGTATAAATGGTTAATTAATGGATAATCTGATGCTTCTTGTGTATGTCGAGGTTTGTTGGCTTTCTGTGCAACTGTTGTGGTTGTGAGACCAATGTGGAATCTGATCAAACGATGCATAGTTGCCTCGATCTATGGGCCTAACCTTTTCTCCTTTCTCTTTCCCCTTTTTCTTTTTTTTTCTCTCTCTCCCCCCTCACATGCAAGTCTCCTCCATCTTCCCTATCTTTTCTTCCTTCTTTCTTCTCTCCTCACCCGTGCCTCCATAGGAACCTCATGCCCGTCTCGTCCCCTTCATTGCTAGGGTGATGGGACTAGGGGTTGGTGCAATTTCCAGAGGAGAAGAAGATAAAGAGGAGGGGGAGCTGAGGGGAGGAGGAGGCAAGTGGAGGGGAGGCGAGCCAAGCTGTGGGAGGAGGATAACTAGTGTTGCTTGGGAGAGGGAGTGAGGTCGGAGGTGTGCATCGTTACTAGGGTTGCATCGGAGGTCGGGGAAGCCCACGAGGACCACTGGAGCTCAGCCAAGTACAGGCCTCTCACCTTCTCCTCCGTTCTTCTCTTTTGGGGCAGCGAATTAAAAATACTTAATTGCACACAAAAATGGGAAAAAATGTGAAATGGGTAGGAAATTAAATGTATTACGCGAGTATATTGAGATCTTTAGATTTGATGGAGTTTTCAATGGGTGTATGCATGAGAATGCCATATGTGTTTTAAGGCTAATCTTTGAGCATGTTGCCTTTGAGAATTTATATTTTGATGCATGGTGAATGGATTTGTAAATGATTTTGAGCGGTTTTGAAGTAGACTCGAAGGTCTACACCTCATGTTTTATACATGATTTTTGATGTGTGTTTGATGGGTTTGTCCTTCACTCCCAAAGAGGAGAAGAGTCGAGCAACTGAAGTTAGGTCATTTTCTGCAATCGTAGAAAATGGCATACCGAATTAGATTCGATCTATTGATTTGCTGCCCAGTTATGCTCTTAGCCACTGATTTGGACGACCAAAAGGTTTCGGTCGATCGAGTTAGGGGATTTCAGACGACCGACGAAAGGATCGGTCGCTCGTTTTTGTCTTAAAAAGGGGAATCTAATAGGAATTCAGATGACTGTGTAATTTCAATTGACCGAATTTAGGAAGTTTTGGACGACTGGTTGTTTTCGGATGACTGAGTCAGGGGATTTTGGTCGATCAATTATGGTTCGATCTACCGAACCAGACCCCTGACCTATATGAATAAACGTGTTTGGGAAGTGAAAAATAGGTGGTTTAAATGGATAATGGACAAGTGTTAATGAGGTATTCCCCATGTAAATGACATGGAGGAATATGGAATTCAAATAAATAAAATTGAATATTGTTTTGGGCACGAGATCCAGTAATGTATATGAATGCATGATTTTATAGTTTTGAGCTTTGGACTCAGAGGAATAGTCAGAGTTGCATGGAAGTGACTTCCTGCAATGGAACAATAATGAGTAATGATTTTGAAAAAAAAACCCAAGAGTTTTAAAAAGAAGATAATAATGTGTTCTAGAGCCACGAGGGACTGTGTTGGCAATGTGGTAGAAGTATAAAACTCCAATGAAACCAATCATCACATACGACCAAGGTTGCCAGTGGGGGGCCATAAGGAGTTGGTATCAGCAATTGGTATGAGACCAATTGTTAGATATGACCGTGGTCACCAAGTTTGAGATGGTGTAGATTGAGCCTAGGTATATGAACCTAGGTGTTCGAGTCATTGATGGGATGTCAGGAAAAGACATATCTCCGTGCATATGAAATGAAATTGAAGCTTGTTGGCCAGGGTGGTGTCCTCCCGCATGGGGAATTTCACCACGGTAGTGTAGGGAATTAGGGGAAATGATGTCCTCACCTACTGCTTGTGTGCCCAGTTACCTCTGATCAATGTAACACTAACAAGAAAAGTGGAAATAAAATGTGTGGTTTTAGTTAGAATTAGACTTGTGCCTTGTCTTCATATTCTAGTGGCAAATAAATATCATGTTTTAACCAGTTGCCAGTCAATGTATATAGTTTTGTTTTGAGCCTTGTGAGGCCCTGTGTTTTAGGCTGGATTTGGTCTAGAATGTAGATTTCTCGGAATACATAAATAGATTTTAAAGATGCATAAATTGAAAAAGGAAAATATGAACTTTTGATAAAGTGCATGGTTTTCAATAAAGACTCCAAGTATTTTAAAAAAGAAATGATGTTTTGGAATAGATTTTTGAAACCACGTTTTGTAATAGTCTAGGTGTCTTCTTGCTGTTTTGTCGTTTTTTGTGTGGGGCACGTACTGGGTGACTTGGATGACACTCACGCGTGCTTTGTTTGGTTTCAAGTGCAAGTGGTGTAGTCTAGCTTCGATGCCAGAGTAGGAGCTAGTAGCTGCACATTGTTCCTAGAGGTGAGTTTTAGTTAGTTACAATTTTTGAGATAATGCTGTAATTATTATAATTGCTTGTGATACTATGATTAGGTACATATCTGAGTTTGGTGCGTTACAAAGTGGTATCAGAGCTGAGGTTACACCTAGTGCACTGGCTTGGTGATGTCCAGTCTAGTGGCTCTGTAAGACTGCATAGTAGAGAGTCTTGCACTTGATTTTGGTCGTTTTCTTTTATTGTGCTAGCAGGAAGATGTCTCGTCGAAGCCATAGTCATAGCAAAGCCCCAGTGCTCGACTCTGAGGTGGGGGAGGGCAGTGCTTGTAGGGACATGCGGCGAAAGTTTGGCAAGATGATGCTAGGTTTCACCCAGTCCTTTGGCACCAACAGCAGGGTTGAGGCGAAAGGAGACCCGTAGTTCAAGAATTTCCGCCAGCTAGGTGCGCTGACTCTAGAAGAACGCAACACACTGGAGGAGTTTGAGGCTTGGTTCCTAGAAGTAGAGAAGAACCTAGAGGGGATTGAGTGTCCAGTAGAGAAGTGGGTTCGGATCGCAGCATTTCAGCTTAAGAGCGCTACAGATCAGTGGTGAAGGGCTACGTGCCGCATTAGGTTTCCAAATGTGGACCTACTGATGATCTCTTGGGAGGAGTTTCGAGAGGTATTCTATGAGAGGTTCTTCCCTGAGCATGGAAGAGATAAGCTGGACAGAGAATTCCTTAACCTAAAGCAGAGAAGCTTGAATATGGTTGAGTATGAGTCGTCCTTCCTTAGACTAGACCAGTTCTCTCAGGCTGTGGTTTTCGAGAAGAACAAAGCCAAGAACTTTGTGGAAGGGCTTAATCCAACACTGAGATTTAGAGTCATTAGCTTCCGATGTTAGACTTTGGCGTATGCTATTGAGCTTACAAATCGCTATGAAGATGATCGTAGACTGTTCCAAGAGGAAAACCCTCAGAAAGATAAAGGGAGGAAGTTTGTCTCTCGACCTTCAGTCATTGGAGTACCAAGTTCCGAGAGTTTTGGTAACTCTGGAAAGAAGCGGAAGGAGCGACTTGCATCTAGTAGAGAAGAAAACATTGGGTTTAGCTAGGCGGGATCAAGTAGTAGTCCGAAGGCCGGACCTTGCCACATCTATGGTAAGAAGGGGCACATAACGGTGTAGTGTTGGCACAGATAGAGAAGTCTAGACAGTGCAGTGTGCTACAACTATGGAAAGTCTAGACACTATCAGAAGGACAGTCCCAATCTGCCGAAGCCAGTAGGAAATGTGCCTCATCAGCCAACCAAGGGGAGAGTGTTCTCCATTACTGCCTTAGATGTTGGTCCATTAGGAGATGTTGTGGAAGAAAGAATTAGTATGGCCATATGAGTTGAATCCTGTCTTGTAATAATGGATCCTATATGTAATCGACGCTATATTTGGTTATGATATGGTTATGATTATGGTTATGATGTGATGATGTTAGGAACTTTTGTTATGACTGACCAGATGACCCAAGCCCTATTCGACTTTGGGAGTTCATTTTCTTTCGTCTCCGAGTCATGTGTTGTTGAGATCGGGACCAAGCCATTTAGGTTGGCATTCTACCTGGATGTAGTTACTCCATTGGGAGAGCACAACCTAGCGTGGAGATATCTAAGACCAGTTGATGTCCAACTGGGAGACTGGAACTTTCAGGCTAGTTTGATTTTGATGAACATGCAAAATTATAATGTCATCCTGGGGATGGATTGGCTGGCACAGCATTCAACCATGATTGATTGTGCTAAGAGCAGAGTTATGACAGAGTGTCCAGGCCAAGGTTGGTGTGTGATGCAAGGCACCAGATCGGGTGAGCCTAGAAAAGTGATATCTACAATCAAGGCTTATCATCATCTGATAAGAGGCAGTGTGGACTATTTGTCTTGTGTGACTGTTTCTACTTTGCTTGTGTTTGGAGTTCAAGATTTGCTAGTGGTGCAATAATATCCTAATATTTTCCCAAAAGAATTGCTTGGTATGCCATCGCATAGGGAAGTAGAGTTTGTGATTGAACTAGTGCCAGGATCAGGTCCTATTTCCAAGGCTCCATACAGGATGACACCTGCTGAATTTAGGGAGCTCCAGAATCAATGGTAGGAATTGATGGACAAGGGATTTATTCATCCTAGTGTTTCACCTTGGGGAGCACCAATACTGTTTGTTATGAAGAAGGATGGTCTACTTCAACTCTGCATAGACTACCGGATGTTGATCCAGATCACTATCAAGAACAAGTATCCACTGCTCAGGATTGATGATTTGTTCGATTAGTTATAAGGAGCATCAGTGTTTTCCAAGATAGACTTGAAATCTGTATATCATCAGTTGCGGTTCAGTGAGCCAGATGTGCAAAAGACAGCCTTTCGCACCCATTATGGGCTTTACGAGTTTTTGGTTATGTCATTCGGATTGACGAATGCTTCGACTACCTTTATAGACCTGATGAATAGGATGTTCAAGCCCAATTTGGAACAGTTTGTGTCATCTTTGTGGATGACGACGTCCTAATATATTCTCCAACTATTCAGACCCACCAGAGACATTTGAGGATCGAACTAGAGACACTAAGATGGCATCAGCTTTATGTCAAGTTCTCAAAGTGCGAGTTTTGGTTGGAGAAGGTGTCTTTCCTTTGTCATATAATATTGGGAGAAGGCATCAAGATAGACCTAGCCAAAGTAGAGGATGTGAACAGTTGGGCCAAACTGAAGATAGTAATTGAGATTAGAAGTCTCGTTGGCCTAGCAAGATATTATCGAAGATTCATCCAGGATTTCTCTAAGATTGCTGCACCATTGACTAGACTGACTAGAAAGGAAGTGTACTTTGCTTGGGATTAGCAGTGTAAAGAAAGCTTCAATGAATTGAAGGCTCGTCTGGTATCAGCCCTAGTTTTGACCTTGCCTTCTGAGAGTGGCGGTTTCACAGTTTACAGTGATGCTTGTGGGACCGACTTGGGGTGTGTGCTAATGCAACATGGCAGGGTGGTGACGTACGCCTCGTGTTAGTTAAAAAATCATAAGAAGAACTACCCCACCTATGATTTGGAAATGGTAGCTGTAGACACCCCATATGCTTGTAGTTGGACCTTAAAACTAAACCCTAGTCCAAAATCCTAAACCTAGCCATAACCTTAGTCCAAAACCCTAGACATAGCAAACCCTAGTCTAAACCCCTATATTTAGCAAATCCTAGTCCAAAACCCTAGACCTAGCCTAAACCCTAGTCCAAAACCCTAATCCAAAGCTTAAGACTTAGCAAACCCTAGTCCAAAATCTTAAACCTAGCCTAAACCCTTAATCTAAAACTCTAACAACCTATAACAACTCTAACCACATCCTACTCCAACATAACAACCTCTAACTACCTATAACAACTTATAACAAACCTATAACTACTTCCTACTCCACCATAACAACCCTAATCACTTCCCACTTCACCATAACCACCCATAACAACCCATAACAAACTAAAAAAGAGGGGGAAAAAGGAGAGAAAAAACTAAAAAAATTTGAGAGAAGAGCAACCAAAGAGAATTTCTTCTAACTAGAGCAACCAGAGGATGCTTAAATCAGAGAGGAAGCTAAGAGAGGAGAAAAATCAGAGTTCAGACAGCTCCGGCCACCTCTCCGGTGAGCTCCAACGGTCTCCAGCGACCTCCACTGCCAGCTCAGGTAAGCCTCCATCCCTGTCCAATTTCTCTCAAATTTAGTTCCTTAAGACCTCCCTAATCTTCCTGAATCGATTCCAGTAAGGCCAGGTAGCTTCTTTGGCCAGAATCAGAGTTGTTTTGGGTCGCCGGCAAGAGAGGTGGGGGCACGAATCCAGTGAGTGTAGATAGGTTGTTTTTCTTTCATTCTTGCTCCTCCTCCACCCTGGAAGCTTTTCATTTACCTTGGACATCGCTAGAGAAGAGCCGCCAGATGCAGCCTCGCCATCGTCGGAGAAGATGACCCATGGAAGGGGCCGACCGGGTGCCTTACGCCTCACAGTGCCTCTCCGACCCTCGAGACATGTTCCCTTACTCTCTCCTAGCACACCAGACCTCGCATCAAAGCCCAATCGTATCCAGCAGCAGTCATCACTGGAACCGTCGTAGGGCATGGTCAAGAGGGAAGCTCGTGCAACACTTCTTGCCTCTAGATGGTGGAAAATGCTCCTCTCCGCACCCTCAGCCTTCCTGGAGCTTTGGTTCGTTGTTCTAGCTCCTCTAGTAACCTCTTCTTCTCTGTCATCGTCGCCGGAGTCGTGGAAACGACGAGTGAGGTGGGGAGAAGATTGGGGCCGCTTGTTGCCGGATCCAAGCCATTCGATCTTCCCTTCATCCTTCCCTCTTGCTCACAGTAGGTTAGGATTCCCGATCAAGCATCAAAAAAGGCCTTGAAAGGTATCCCAAATGATCGTCAACGGCGAGGTTCCGTCACTGGCAGCTGTTGTTCTTTTTTTAAAATAAAAACTTCTTTTAAAAAAAACTCTGTTTCTTTTATTTTGTTTGCAACTAGGTCCTTTTATTTTACTTTTGGGTCCCTACATTAGTTTTTTTTAATCATTTTAATAATGATTTATTTTGTAAAATTGTAGTATAACACTTGTACATTTTTGTTAATGTTTTCCAGGCTCTAATATTTGACAGAAAACCCTTTGTTTACTTTTCATTCATTTTAAGTCCATAATTTGCACAAAAATCCTAGATTTCATTGAAATTGTTCTGAACGCATGTTTTCCTGGCATAATTGCAAACTAAACCCTGTAGATTCAAATTTTTACTCAAATGTGCTCAGAATTGCATTTTAAAACCTGAACTTCACTGATTTTACACTGAATGTACATTTTTAAGGCATATTTGTAAATCAGCTCCTTAAACTTCATATTTTCAACCTTGAGTACACTATTTTGCACTTTAGACCCTGAATTTCTTCAAAATTACACTAAGCACATGTTTTGCTGGCAAAGTTGCAGATTGGACCCTAGGAATCCTGACTTTACCAAAATTGCACAGTTTTGCACATTTAACCCCCAACTTCCTTAAAATTGTATAAAATGTGTCTTCCTAAACGTTTTTGTTGATATAACCCCAAAATCTCATCATTTACATTGAACATGTAATTTTTGCACAGAGGCCCTTGGAAATTTACATATTTCACCCATGCTTGCATTTTGTACATTTTGTTCCCTTTTTTCCATGCATGTATCCTCATGCCTTTTCCTTGCATCATGCACGCATTTCCAACTTATTTCAGACTTGGTTTTCACATTATTTCTCAAATTACTTCTGAATTTCACGATTTTGGTTTGATTTGGATTTTCACGATTCTCACATTAACAGGCTTGACAATGCCAACATTGACCCGAATGAGAATTATTTTCTCCTATTTGATTTTCTCAGATTTCTTCAAGTTTTCACTGATTTGCGTGATGCTTTCCGATTATTCCCTATTTTCACGATTTTCCTCATCGCTCAAGGGCGTACAGTAAAATGGCATTTTCAATGCCTACATTGTCTTGTCTCTCAGATTATTTTCCTTATTATTTCTTTTCTTTTCTTTGATTTGGCATGCTTTCGTATTCATCTTAGGCATGTGCATTTAGAGTAGACAAGCATACACACAACAGACCATTAGCAAGTAGGAAACCTAGAAAGACCGAATTCTTCGGGCGTATGGGGTGCCTAACACCTTCGCCATGCGTAATAAGAATCCTTACCCTTTCTCTAACCCACATTGATTTGTACACTACATCCATTAGGCACGGAGCATACATGTTTTTTTTCGCCTTGATTTCTTTAGGTTTTCCTTTATGTTTGGTTTTCCTCGTCTTTTCATTAAAAGACTAGGTGACGACTCCTTTACATTATCCTTTTCTTATCTTTCCTTGGTGTTTCCGAGTCTAGTCTCCGTCTCCGGATTCACCATTTTGCCGTGACCATATCGGGACTCCTCGTGTGTTTCCACGCACCTTAAAGAGCCGTACAGGGTTCCACTGGCATGGTCACAGTAGCTATTATTCGCTTTGAAAATATGGAGGCATTATCTATGTGGCAAGCAGTTTGAGGTGTACACAGATCATAAAAGTCTGATGTACATCGTCACTCAGAAGGATTTGAACCTAAGACAGAGGTGCTAGGTGGTGTACATCAAGGATTATAACTTCAGCTTGTCATACTACCCAGGGAAAGTAAATGTAGTTGCAGATGCTTTGAGCAGACGCACTCTTGTCATGGCTAGCCTGATGATTCGTGAATGGAAATTGTTAGAGGGGCTAGTGGAGTGCAGACCTCAAAGACTGTCTCAGGGAGCTGCCAGAGTTTTGTTGGAAAATTAGTCTGTTTGCTTGAGGATGATCGAGACAATTCTCACCGCTTAGCAGTATGATTCCTTTGTGTCAGATATATGGAGGAAGCTGGGAATGACTCTCACTTTTCTATTGGGATAGACAATGGATTGAGGTACGACCTGAGGTTGTACGTGCCTCAAATGGAGGAAATCAAGAATAGTCTGCTTGACGATGCTCACCGTTCCAGATATACTATTCAACTAGGAAGCACAAAGATGTATAAGGACTTGAAAGAGAATTTCTGGTGGCCTAGGATGAAGAGAGATTGTTGAGTATGTAGTGAAGTGTGCAACCTACCAGATGGTAAAGATAGAACACCAGAAGCCTGGAGGGACTTTGCAGCCTCTGGACATTCTAGTATGAAAATGGGAAAATATGACGATGGATTTTGTGACAGGTTTGCCAAGAACCTGAAGAAAGAATGATACAGTTTGGGTGATTATGGATCGCCTTACGAAATCAACACATTTCTTACTAATGAGGGTGAATCTTGCCTTGGCAAAGCTGGTAGAGTTGTACGTTGCAAAGATTGTGAAAATGCATAGTGTCCTAGTGTTTATTGTGTCTAACAGAGACACAAGGTTCACATCAAGGTTCTGGGGAGCATTACAGGAGGCTTTTGGTACAATGTTAAGTTTTAGTACAACCTTTCACCCCTACATAGATGGTCAGACAAAGAGGACCATCCAGATACTAGAGAACATGTTAAGGGCTTGTGCCTTGGATTTTGGTGGTAGATGGGAGGATCATTTACCTCCGATTGAGTTTGTATATAATAACAGTTACCACGCCAGTATTAATATGACATCATATGAGGTATTGTATGGTAGACCCTGTAAGACACCCACTTGCTAGAGTGAGGTGGGTGAGAGACAGTTGATTGGGTCCAAGATCGTACAATCGTACGAGGGCAAGGTGGACTTGATTAGAAAGAGGTTGTTGTCTTCTTAGAGCTGATAGAAGAGTTATGTAGATACGAGGCAAACTCTTCTAGAATTTGAGGTAGGAGACTTCATATTCCTGAAAGTGTCACCAACCAAATGAGTGATGTAGTTCGGAAAGAGAGGCAAACTTAGCCCCAAATATGTCGAACCATACCAGATTACAAAGACGGTTGGTGAAGTTGCATACATACTAGATTTGCCTCTGGAGTTGGCCAGTATCCACAGCACCTTACATGTGTCCATGTTAAGGAAATGTTTGGTTGATGCATCCCAAGTTATACCAGTGCAGCCAGAGGAGCTGCTAAAAGATCTGTCTATGATTGAAAATGCAGTTTAGATACTAGATAGGAAAGAGCAAGTCCTCTAGAATAAGGTGATTCCAATGGTGTTGGTTCAGTGGCAACATCATGGTATAGAAGAGGTTACTTGGGAGCGCGAGGTGAACATCTAGAGACAGTACTCCTACTTATTTTATTAGAGATGAATTTCAAAGATGAAATTCTTATAAGGGGGTAGAATGTGACACTTGGACCTGATTATCTATTTTTAATTGTAAACCATATAATTAATTGTAATATTGTATAAATGGTTAATTAATGGATAATTTGATGTTTCTTGTGTATGTAGAGATTTGTTGGCTTTTTGTGCACTTATTGTGGTTATGAGACTAATGTAGAATCTGATCAAAGGATGCACAATTGTCTCGATCTGCGTGTCCGTCCTTTTCTATTTTCTCTTTCCCCTTTTTCTTTTCTTCTCTCTCTCCCCACCCCTCACGTGTGAGTCTCCTCCTTCTTCCATCTTTCCTCTCTCCTCACCCATACCTCCACAGGAACCTTATGCCCATCTCGTCCCCTTCGTTACCAGGGTGATGGGACTAGGGGTCGACGTGATTTCCAAAGAAGAAGAAGATAAAGAGTAGGGGGAGCTGAGAGGAGGAGGTGGCAAGTGGAGGGGAGGCAAGCCGAGCTAAGGGAGGAAGAGAACCAATGTTGCCTGGGAGAGGGAGTGAGGCCAAAGGTGTGCACCATTGCTAGGGTTGCGTTGGAGGTCGGGGAAGCCCACGGGGACTACCAAAGCTCAGCCAAGTACGTGCCTCTCACCATCCCCTCCGTTCTTCTCTTTTGGGGTAGGGAATTAAAAGTAGCTGATTGCATGCAAAAATGGGAACAATGTGAAATGAGTAGGAAATTGAATGTATTATGTGGATATGTTGAGATCTTGAGATTTGATGGAATTTTCAATGGGTGTATGCATGGCAATGCCATATGTGTTCTAAGGCTAAACTTTGAGCATGTTGCCTTTGAGAATTTATATTTTGATGCATGGTGAATGGATTTGTAAATGGTTTGAGGAGTTTTGAAGTAGACTCGAAGGTCTACACCCCATATTTTATACATGATTTTTGATGTGTATTTGATTGGTTCATCCTTCACTCCCAAGGAGAAGAAGAGTCGAGCGACTGAAGTTGAGTCATTTTCTGCAATCACAGAAAACGACATACCGAATTGGATTTGATATGCCAATTTGCTGCCCAATTATGCTCTGAGCCATTGATCCGGACGACCGAAAGGTTCAATCACCCGTTTTTTACTCAGAAAGGGGAATCTGACAGGAATTCGGACGATCATGTAATTTCTGTCAAATGAATTCAGGAAGTTCTAGATGACCGATTATTTTCAGACGACCAAGGTAGGAGATTTCGGTCGACCAATTATGTGACATTTGGGCCTGATTATCCATTTTAATTGTAAACCATGTAATTGATTGTGATATTGCTTAAATGGTTTATTAATGGATAATCTGTTGATTTTGGGTGTATGAGCTTGTGGTTGGCTCTCTGTGCACCTGGTTGCGATTTGGGACCAATGTGGAGTCTGGTTTGAGGATGCACAGTCGCCTTGGTTTGCGTGCTTGTCTTTTCTTCCTTTCTTTTCCTTCTTTTTCTCCTTTCTTTTCCCTTTCCTCTCACGTGCCCGCACCATTTTTCTGTCTCCTTCCTTCCCTTCCCCAACTCGTGCCACCAATGATGCCAGCCCGTGCCTCGCCATCTCTTCCGACGCGATGGGCTACCGGCGCGACGCGGGTGGGAACGAGGATAAAGGGAGGTTGCGGCGTGCAGAGAAAGGAGGAGGTGACCGAGAGAGGAGAAGAGGAAGAGGAACGACGCACAACCGAGGAGGTGGTGTGAGCCGCTCGTGTGTCCGCCGGTAGAGAAGGCTTCGCCAGGGCGCAAGGAGGTTCGCCGGAGGGCTGAGCCAGGTACGCAAACCCTTTCCCTTCCTTCGTTCAATGTTTCATTAACGATGGTTTAATTGCATGAAAATTGAGATAAATGCATGAAAAATTGTGGAAAAATCATGAAATGAATGGGAATGTGATATATAGCATGAGAATATAGATAGGCTAAAAGGCTCCTGTAGGTGCATACAGGGGTTCTTTTCCTGTAGGCACTTTTTTTAAAATTTTTTTTGTTTTTTAAAATAAAGTCTAATTATATGATTAGTTAATTTATAAGATAATCTACTATGTGTTAAAATTTCATCCTATTCTGAGTTATATTCACTGTTAATTTTTAATCGAAAATTTAAGGGTTAAAATTTAGCAAAACATGTTGAAATTTAAGGCCTTCAGATTAGAGGTTAATGGTTGTTTGATTTAAATGAAAATTTCACCATGTATTTATAGATATTTAATAAATACATCTATATGGTTTTTTTTTTCCCATGTATTTATTTTTAAAAAATAAGGTGCCTACAACCATGTTAGTTGTAGGCACCAACAGGAACTTCTTTCCCATATAGATATCATGCGGTTAGGATTGATATTTGTGGGGAAAACGTAATTTTGGGGTTGAAGGTTACAGTAGTCGTTCTTGAGCCCCTTCCCCTTATGATTTTCGTATGAACTGTGTGGTGGATGGAATCATGAATGGTTTGAGGAGTTTTGAAGTAGACTCAAGGGTCTACACCCATGATTTATTGATGATTTTTGATTTGAGTTTGGGGGGTCCGATCGAGACTCCCAACTTGGGAGATTTCCGCCATTCGGAATAGGGGAGGTGCCCTGGTTTCGGGCGATTCGGAATGCTGAACTGGATTCGGCATACTGAATCTCTGTCAGATTAGCCAGATACTTGATATCGGCAGATCGAAAACACCCGATCAATCGATTCAGGGGTTTTCGGTATACCGAAAATATTAGGTATACTGAACTAGGGATCTTCGGTATACTGATCTGGAGATTCAGTCTGTTTTTGCCCTAAACCTGGTATGCATAAATTGTGAATTTAAATGAAGGATAAATGGTTTTAATGGTATGTTGGATATATGTTAATGATGTTTTCCCCATGTAATGACATGGAGGAAGGTGGAACCCAAATAAATAGATTTGGGCTTGATTTTGGGTTTTAATCCCATAAATGAGTGGAAAGGGATGATTTTGTGTGGTTTTGGGCATGAGACCCAATTTATGATTTTAAGCATGGTTTTCATGGCTTGAGTTGGGACCCCTAGTGGAGGGCCAAGTGTTGCAAGGAAATAGAGTCCTACAACGAAAAGAATAAAATGGAAAATGGTTTGAAAAGAAAGTTGAAAGAGTTTTGAAATGGAACACTAATAATGTGGTTGCCGAGCTTGAGACGGTGTAGGCTGAGCCTAGGTTTTTGAGCCTAGTTGTTCGGGTCACCAACGATGTAGGCTGAGCATGGGTCGTTGTACGTAGTTGTTCGGGTCACCGATCTCGTGACGGTGTAGGCTGAGCCTAGGTTTTTGAGCCTAATTGTTTGGGTCACCGACGGTGTAGGCTGAGCCTAGGTCATTAGACCTAGTTGTTTGGGTCACTAATGGGGCGTCAGACAGAGACATATCCCCGTGCACATATGAGAAATGAATTGAGACTGGTTGGCCGAGGCGGTGACATCCTGCACGGGGAATTTCACCGTGGCAGTGCAGGAAGGTAGGGGAAGGATGTCCTCACCTACTGCTTGTGAGCCTGGTTACCTCTGATCAAGGTAACAACAGTAAAGAAAAGTGGAAATGAATAAAGAAATGTGGTTTGGTCAGGATTGGACTTATAAAATAGTCCTAAAATCCTGAAATGAAATGATGATGGTGTTTTTACCAGTTGCCAGCCTGTATTTATGATTTGGTTTTGAGCACGTGAGGCATTGTGTATTAGGTTGGATCTGGTCAGAAATGTGAATTTGAAAAGTGTGATTTTGGGAAGAAATCCCAAGTATTGAAAAGATATGTTTTGGAAAATGAATTCCAAAGGTTTTGAAGGAAAATGCAAAAGTGTGTTTTGAAAGAGAATGTGGTTTTGGAATGAGTTTCCAAATGTTTTGAGAAAAGAAAAGAAACATGGCTTTTGAAAAGAGCATGGAATCGGGATTGAATTCCCAAATGAATTCCAATAAAAGGGAAGAGGATTTTCAAAATAAAACCAAGTTTTGAAAAGAATAAAAGAAATAAGTTTTTACGGTTTTACCAAGATTTTGTGGTTTGTATGTTTGGGGTGCGTACTGGATGACTTAGATGTCACTCACGCATGCTTATTTGGTTTTCAGGTGCAGACCGCATGCAGCCGAGTTCTAGTGCAGGAGTTGGAGCTTCTAGCTGTACATTGTGATCCTAAAAGTGAGCCTTAGTTACAGTTATTTGATGTTTCTGTAATTAGTGTAATTATATTTGATATTGTGTTTTGGTAGCATGTCCAGGATCGGGGCGTTACAAATTATGATTTGATCTACCAAACTAGACCCTTGACCCATATGAACAAACGTGTTTGGAAAGTGAAAAATAGGTGGTTTAAATGGATAATGGACAAGTGTTAATAAGATATTCCCCATGTAAATGACATGGGCGAATATGGAATTCAAATAAATAAAATTGAATATTGTTTTGAACACGAGACTCAATAATGTATATGAATGCATGATTTTATATGGTTTTGAGCTTTGGACCTAGAGGAATAGTTAGAGTTGCATGGAACTGACTTCCTACAATGGAAGACAATGAGTAATGATTTTGAAAAAAACCCCAAGAGTTTTAAAAAGAAGATAATAATGTATTCTAGAGCCATAAGAGACTGGTGTTGGCAATGTGGTAGGAGTATGAAACTCCAATGAAATCAATCATCACATATGACCGTATTTGCCAGTGGGAGACCATGAAGAGTTGGTATTGACAATTGGTATGAAACTAATTGTCAGATATGACCATGATCACCAAGTTTCAGACAGAGTAAGCTGAGTCTAGGTATATGAACCTAGGTGTTCAGGTCATCGATGGGACGTTAGGAAAAAACGTATCTCCAGGTATATGAAATGAAATTGCAGCCTGTTGGCTAGGATGGTGTCCTACCTCACCGAGAACTTCACCGCAGTAGTACAGGTAGGTAAGGGAAATGGTGCCCTCACCTACTACTTGTGTGTCTAGTTACCTCTGATCAATGTAACATTAATAAAAAAAATGGAAATAAAATGTGTGATTTTAGTTAGAATTAGACTTATGCCTTGTCTTCATATTCTAACGGCAAATAAAGATCATGTTTTAACCAGTTGTCAGCCAATGTATATGGTTTTATTTTGAGCCCTGTGAGGCCCTGTGTTTTAGGCTAGATCTGGTCTAAAATGTGGATTTCTCAGAATGCATAAATAGATTTTGAAGATGCATAAATTGAAAATGGAAAATATGAATTTTTGAAAAAGGACATGATTTTGAATAGAGACCAAGTATTTTAAAAAAAATGATGTTTTGGAATAGATTTTTGAAACCACGTTTTGTAATAGTCTAGGCTCGTGTTTTCTCGTTGTTTTGCCGTTTTCTGTGTGGGGCACATACTGAGTGACTTGGATGTCACTCATGCGTGCTTTGTTTGGTTTCAAGTGCAGGTGGTGTAGTCTAGCTTCGATGCCAGAGGTGAGTCTTAGTTAGTTACAGTCTTTGAGATAATGCTGTAATTATTATAATTGCTTGTGATACTATGATTTTGGTAGTGTACTTAGGTTCAAGGCGTTACATAGGTAGTCGAAGTTATCGCTTGGAACACAACTAGAGCACTAAGGATAGGCTTACTGATGGACGACTTCAACACATACTCCCAACTGTATGGTAGAGTCAGAAGAGTTCTCTACAACATAAAGGACTTACAGTTCATAGAGAATGAAGAAAAGGGCAAGAAGAAGACCTTAGGCTACACACACGAAGGCGTCACAGGCAACATGGCACAAGTAGAGCGTCAGAATCAACCAACCTAGTGCCATGGACTGCTAGTTCAACGCTAGGAGTAGTCAATGCAATCAGTGCCATATCAGAATCAGCTTGTCCCACCATGGCATCAATAAGGGTAGTATCAAGCTCAATTAGTGCAACAGTAGCTACATCAATAGTAGCAACCTTCAAACTACCAAGTCTACGCCCAACAGGGGCAACCATAGAGATAAAAGAGCTACAATATTGTTCCTCCACCACAGTGCTACCGGACCTAAAAGGCAGAACTACCCACCACTTCTAGAGCCACTCAACAATGTCTTCAGGATGCTAGTAGAGAGTGGAAATCTGCAACCTCTAGCACCAACTCTGAACACTCCCAACACAGACCTGTCCAAGTACTATCCATACCATCAGAGGAACAGACATACATTAGAGGAGTGTTTCACAGTCAAAGATAAGATACATGAGCTAAATGACTAAGGGGAAATCATGTGGACAGAGCTAAAGGAGAGACTGAGGGCAAGTCGGAGAAACCGATCTGAAATGCAAATTCATCAAGAACCCATGCCCGATCACTCAATAAACCATGTGGAGGTAGATAACATCTAGCCAATTGCCCAACCAGAACTGATCTTCATCCACAACATAGGAGCAGAGTCTGAGCAATCCATTGAGGACGAGAAAGATCCTGATACACCAACAACGCCTGCTCAAGAGACCCGCTTAGGAAAGGACTCGAACAAACCCTAGGAAAATACATTAGAACAAGAGACTCAGGACGATGACACATGGGATAGCCAATCGGATGAGGAGGAAGTCTCAAATGACATTACCCTTCTTCACCACTCTAACCTCCCCCCAACAACTAAACAACATGAATGAGATAACGTCAGAGATCCATTTGAACTAGCAAGAAAAGTCGTTATGTGTTTTGAAGGGAAAAATATAGTCTTCCAAGATATAGAATTGCCTACACCAAAAAAGCACTTGCTTCCACTAGTCATCTCTGTAGAAATGAATGGTTGCTTACTTTTTGTAGTATTTGTTGATACTGGTGCCAGCAAGAGTATCTACTCCCTATCCACTCTAAACCACCTTGACATCAAAGAAAGTGAAATAACCAGGCATTGCTTCACTTGCATGGCCTATGACAAAAGCCAGAAAGAAGCAGTTGGAACTATTTAGATGGATGTCATTATGAGACCCCTCATCAGTACCAGTACCACTATATTCATAGTATGGAGCATGACCTATCCGAATCATTGATCTTAGGGCAATCCTGATTGGCAAAAATTGACGTTGTTGCCTCCCCTGTACATCAACTCCTTAAATTCAAATATTAAAGGGAAGTGATCATCGTTAGAGCAGATCACTAGGTGTACTCCAGAGAAGAATGAGAACCTATGCCACTAAAACTAGGCGAAGGAAGACCTCCACTAGAGCTATACAACGAAGAACCTCCTAATGAATGCTATGACTTCGACCCTTGGTACAAGAATGGGCTGGATTCACAAATGTTCTAGGATATAATGGGAGAAGATGCAGAGTAGCCCATATATGATGAATACACTAACCAGAATTGGTATGATGTAGAAGAGGCACTCGACTCACTCTACTGGCATCCTCAAGCCAACCATGCTAGAGCCAGTCTTCCACCCAAGCCACCAGATCCTACCAGAGAATGCAGGCCCACCAGGGACATCAGCAGATATAGTTGCCAAGAAGAGATCAAGGGGCACATCAATGGATATGCTCAAGAGAATCCGGTGCAAAACTAAGCCAACAGGGACACTTCACAAGAAACAAGCCAAGAGGAGTCCAACTATGACCCAGAAAAGGCGAAGACTGGGTGTAAATCGAAGGAAAAGCAGAAGATGCACCAACATCAGTACAAGTATGCTCAATGCTAGGGGTAGGCTCCTATAACTTTCCCACAGGTATAACCATCCATTTGGGGAGGGAGATAAGAGACTCCATCAAGCCCAACTAGGGGCAAGGTTATCCTATTTATTTCAAAAGACATGTAAATAAGACAATAATTTCCGTTTTTGTCATTTGTACCTGACACCATAGGACATTAAGCAAATCTCCTAAAATATTATCTAGAGTTTGCCAAGCAGAGGATGTAATACCTAGGGAAGGTTCGCCCAATTGGATAAGATGACCTAAAGAGCCCTTCAGATTCGTGGAAGTTACATGTACTCTAATAGTACATCCTTAACTAGTATGCTAAAACCAGAAGAGAGCCCAAGACCTAGTACTAGCTAAGGAAGAAAATTGTCTCCTACATAAAAAGGAAGCTAAGTGACTAGGGTAACCCAAACCTCATCCTATCTACACAAACACCTTGCACGGGGAGATAAGAGCAAAGCAGGCTCGGAGCTTAGGCATACAGGCTTCGAGCTTAGGCATATCAATAAAAAGTTACTCGTCTTATATTACATGGCATCCTAACATAAGTCTGAGAAGGTAGTGATGAGTGAGCGCACTAGAACCAAATAACTTAGAAAAGCACCTAAAAGAGGGGAGAGCACGAAAAGTAGGGTAAGTCGTCATAGCATAAATCGAAGAAGGCAGTGATAGGTAGGTACTCAAAATAGGGTGAGAAAACTAAGTAGGTGTGTTGTCATAGCATAAGTTCGAGAAGGCAATGATGGATAGACATCTACAGAAAAATAACAAGAGAGGAGAACCCCAAAATAAAAAAAAAGAGGAAAAAATAAATAAAAAGGAATAAGAAAAGAAAGAAAAAAAGAAAAGTCAAAACCCCTAGGTAAGCTATAGGTGCATAGGGCCAATCACTAGTGAAGGACATTAGAGTTATAAGCCAATGTTGAGAGCCTGTTGAAACTTAAGTCTCCCCCACTCTTCCACACATATAGGCAAGGAACAGGAAAACCCTAAAAGCTCAAGGATTGAGTAAATAAGAGAGATAATGATTAACTAAGGCCATCGTGAAGTCCCAAATCCTCAAAAGGTTAAGGCATAACAAAAGGAACAATTCTCACCTTAGATAATGTCAAGTAGTAATGCTATATGCATAAGAGGGAGGATTGTGACTACACTCATCATCACAAAAAAAACAGAAAATCCAAAAAACCAAAAAAATTAGAAATTTCAAAAATCCAAAAAAAATCAGAAAACTCAAGAAAAGCTAAAAAGTAAAATAAATAGTGCCATCCACCTTACCTGCAAGTGAAAAATCTAGTAAGGAAACTGAAATTAGTTTGGTCGGTGATGCAACAATCTACTCACCAGGTTTTGGAGTTAAACGTTCTACTCAAGCGTGCCTTCATGGCTTAGGTGTGTTTTTTCAACAAAGACATTGCTACTACAATGATCTTTAGAGCATCCATAAATGACTTGTAATCAAAGGCAAACCTTGGTTTGGCAAAGGAAGGGTTCATTCCCTTACCCAGTTCTTTAATCAAAGAACTCCTTTTCTACCAAGTTGAGTTGTGGGATGACGATCCTTTCTCGAGAGTATTGGTCACACTCGAGGACGGAAAACACTTGACCACAACGAATTACATTCATGCATTTTGCATATGTCTATATGGTTAGGGACTACCCTTACCCCACGGGCCTAACCTGTCATATGGATCATTCATTGCATCAAGTGTTGACTCTGCATTTTGCACTTATTTGCTTGAATCATGCGTCCATGCATTTAGTTTCCATGCATTGGAAGTAGAGTGCGGATGGAGCATCATTCTTCAAGAGTGTTAGAAACCCTTATAGTATGTGATCCTCCTAGATCAAGTCATGTCCCACCTATTTTTTAAGATTTTCCAATTTGAGTAAGCTCTCAAACAAGAAGCCACAATAATTATCTTTTTTTTTGCCTTTTTTTCTTTTCGACTGTCAATCGGGTAATTTCCCCACAATCATCTTAGTTTCTGGCTCGTTGACGTGACATCTTTACATGATTGGTATGATCTCGACACTGACTACGATACATAGCTTTAAAACTAGCTTAACTCCTCCACGTTTGAGCCTTTAATATGACGGCAATCTTAGTTTAATTGAGCCACTCGACTGTGCGACCATGTCCCAAAATCGAGTTTGTTCACCCCTTTTCTACCACTTGGTTGTGCGATAATTTCTCGAAACCGAGTAGGTTCCACCTTTGTTGCTGTGCAACCATGTCTCGAAACCAATAGGTGGTTTTTTTGGAACCTTGTGGTGGACTGTTTGAGAAGCGAGCTCTATATTTTAGAAAAAGCTCATTAGGGATATCCTTCTTACCTTGGAGCCAATCTTATTCCAAGATTAACTCTAAGGAGGGACATCTATAAATTCTCTTTTTTGCATTTCTTAGAGTTCATATAGAACAAGAATCCTTGAGGCATCCTAAGTCACATGGCTAAAGATATATAACATATTTTTTAGATTTTTCATGATGTCTTTAAAAACATTTTGGTTTTATTTAATTCAAGGTTGTTAATGTGGTAGAGCTAACGCACTCAAACTAGTGGTAGGTTCGAGCCCTTTGAACATTTTCCAATGTGAGTCATCAATTATGGTAGAATTGGCACTCCTACCTTACTCAAATTAGTGATAGATTTGAGTATTTTAAGCTTAAAGAAGATGTTTTTATGATTATTTAAAGCATCTATGGACTTTTAATATATCTCTAGGGATTTAGATAAAAGACTAAGAGTAAAATTGCAAAAAACCCAACTCACGACCTATTTGAGAGGCAATGGAACTCGACGCCATAGAAATAGATGACGAGACTCGTCACCACAAACACAAGCAATGAGTATCTTGGAATTCTCTCTCAACATATTTTGTCATTTTGGACTTTAATACAAGAGATGGGATATTTATAAAGTATTATAATGTTTTTCCCATAATTATTAATATTTCTATAACTTTCCTAACACTTAAATATATGATATATCATATATCATATATGTATATATATCATATACGGTATATCACATATATCGTACAAAATAGCAACTAATTCAGGAAAATGCTAGAAATTCAATAAAAGTAGATGACATCAGGTTTAAAATTATATTTTTATTTTTATCAAAAACAAGATTTTCTGTTAGTTATCACATTTTTGAATGTTATAACTACATTTAATTCAAGTTAATGTTTAAAAATAAAGATAAATCTAAAATATCAAAGTAGTTACAAATTAAGAATAAGTCAAAAATATCCATGAAATTAGTTGCCTTTTTAGAAGATATTGTTTTTTAAAGCATTGTTTGAACTTAAAATATCTTCTAAATATATCTTTTCATTATGAAAAATCTTAAATTTGTGACAAGATGTTTTGAAATTTTAATATCTACTTTTAAAAATTGAATTTAGATTTAAATTTAATGTCTAGATAATATATTTGATTTTTATCTTAGATATTTTATTGATATTTAGATATTATCTCTTGATCCTCCTACAAGATAGGACATTAGAAAGCTTTCTATAAATAGACCCCCTAGGTCAAGAGTTTGAGGGGGGCCCATTTCAAGTCTTAGGGAGGCACATTTCAAATCAAAAGGAGCTAGTTCAAATCCTAGAGAGAGAGAGAGAGCCATAGCTTCACTTTGTCCAAGTCCCCTATGGGAGAGTCATAGATCCTTAGAGATCCTTCTGTTCAAGAGCCAAAGCGCATCTTGGAGTTCCGTCACGCCTCCACTTCCTCCACCCACTTCGCAACGTATGAGGGTGAAAGGGAGTATTTTTTATTTACATAATCCATTGTAACATAAAATAAGCCCATGACATATGTATGTGGGGATAACCCTTGGTTAGTATTTTATTTCATTTATTCATTATATCTACTGTTTATTTTAGTATTGTTTACTACACTTAGACTAATCTAGATTTCTTTGTTTTGTTTTCTATTTGTTTTGAAGGGAAGAAGACTACATAGTACGAGGATGCTGCTAGACGACATCCTACCCTCGATCTAGTGAATTGAGAATCTACATCCATCCATCATCATCTTCCACATGGTACCTTATCAACCGACTAAAGTAAATCGACAAGTGGCGATCACAATAAAAGGTATTAACGTGGGTGAGCATTCCATCTACATCAACCCCCACATTCGCATCCGTAGAAACACGATGCAGAGTAGCGAATTTGTCAACTAGGTCACAACCAATGACAAAATGTAGCACAAAGCTACAAATTTGTTAACTGGGTTGCAGCAGGTGACAAAACATGGGGCAGAGTAGTGAATTTGTCAGTTGGATTGTAGTCCATGACAAATTGCAAGGCATAGCTACCAATATGTCAAACGGGTTGCAGTTGGTGACAGAACACGTTGCAGTGTAGTGAATTTGTCAACCAAGTGATAGCTAACGACCAAACATGAGGTAGAGCAACGAATTTGTCAACTAGGTCACAACCTGTGACAAAACACGAGGCAGAGCAATGATTATGTCAACAAGGTCGTTGTTGGTGAAAGAATCCTAGGTAGTGCAATGAATTTGTCAACCGAGTTGCAACTGATGACAAAACATGAGGCAAAGCGGCAATTAATCAACTAGGTCGTAGTTGGTGATAAAACATGGGTCAGAGCGATGAATTTGTTAGTTGGGTTAGTACCAGCGACAAACGTAGGGTCGCAGCAACGAATTTGTCAACCAGGTCGCAACAATGACAAAACGTTGGGTAGGAGCTACGAATTTGTCAATCAGATCATAGCCAATGACGAAACACGAGTTAGAGTAACGAATTTGTCAACCAAGTCATTGTCGATAACAAAATTCAAGGAAGAGCAATAAATTTGTCAATTAGGTCACAACCAATCACAAAATGCGAGCCAAAGCTATGAATTTGTCAACCGTGTCAGTTGGTGACCAAACATTTTGTAGAGTACCAAATTTGTATAATGGCTAGCAACAGGTAACAAAAGTGCAGGGTAGAGCAGCAAATTTGTCAATAGGGTCGTAGTCTATGGCAAAATGCGAGGCAGAGTAGCAAATTTGTCAATCGAGTTGTAGCTAGTGACAAAATGCGAGAAAGAGTTGTGCTTTTTTTAATGAGGTTTTAACCAATGACAAAACATGAGATAGAGTAGCGAATTTGTTAACTGGATCGCAACTGACAACAAAATGAGAGGCAGAATAGCAAATTTGCCTATCGAGTCACAATTGCTAACAAAACATGGGGTTAAGTAACAAATTTTCCAATTAGGTCATAATCGGTAGTAAAGCGTGATGTACAGCAGCGAATGTGCCAACTGGGTCACAACAAGTGACAAACCATGGAATTAAGCAACGAATCAGTCAACTGGGTTGCAACCGATGACAAAACGAGAGGTAGAATTGCGAATATGTCAATTGAATCATAGCTGTTGACATAATGTGTAGCAAGAGTAGCCATTTTGTCAACCAAGTCTTAACCGATGACAAAACATAGGGTTGAGCAGCGAATTTGTCAATTGGGTTGCAACTAGTGACATAACACAGTGCAAAGCAACAAATTTGTCAATCAGGTTGTAGCTATTGACAAATTACGGCACAAAGCAGCGAATATGTCAACCAGGTCGTAGCAGGTGACAAAACACAAGGCAAAGTAGTGAATTTCTTAATCGAGTCGTAGTCGATGACAAATCATGAGGTAGAGCAACGATTTTGTCAAACAGGTTGCAGCTAGTGACAAAACTCGATGTAGTGCAACGAATTTGTCAATTAGATCGTAGTTGGTAACGAAATGTAAGGTAGAGTAGCAAATTTGTCAACTGAGTCACAACCAGTGACAATATGTGAGGCAAGCAGCAATTATGTCAACAAGGTCGTAGTTGGTGACAGAGCGTAAGGCAGAGTAGCGAATTAGTCAATCAGGTCGCAACTGGTGATAAAATGCAGGATAGAGTAAAGAATTTGTCAACTAGGTTGTAGCCATTGACAAAACATGGGGTAGGAGTAACAAATTTGTCAATTGGGTCGTAATGATGACAAAACGCAAGGCCAAACAACGAATTTGTCAATCAAGTTGCAGCCAATGATGAAACGCAGGATAGTGTGGCAATTTTGTCAATCGAGTCGTAGCTGGTGATATAATGTGACGTAAAATAGCGAATTGGTCAACTGAGTCACAACGAGTGACAAAGCATGGGATTGAACAGTGAATTTGTCAATTGGGTCGTAGTTGATGGCAAAAAGAGAGATAGAGCTACAAATATGTCAACCAAGTTGTAACTTTTAACATAACATGGGGCAAGAGTAGCCAATTTGTTAATCAGGTCCCAATTAGTGACAAAACACGAGGTTGAGTAGTAAATTTGTTAATTGGGTTGTAGTCAATGACAAAATGTGGCGCAGAGCAACAAATTTGTCAATCAGGTCGTTGTTGTTGGCAAAATGCAATGCAAAGCGGTGAATTTGTCAATTGGGTCACAACAGATGACAAAATGTGTGGCAAAGTAGGAAATTTGTCAATTAGATCGTAGTTGGTAACAAAACGTAAGGTAGAGTAGCAAATTTGTCAACTGAGTCACAACCAGTGACAATATGTGAGGCAAGCAGCGATTATGTCAACAAGGTCGTAGTTGGTTATAAAGCGTAGGGCAAAGTAGCAAATTAGTCAATCAAGTCACAACTGTTGATAAAATGTAGGATAGAGTAAAGAATTTGTCAACTAGGTTGTAGCCATCGACAAAACATGGGGTAGGAGCAACAAATTTGTCAATTGGGTCGTAATGATGACAAAATGCAAGGCCGAAGCAACGAATTTGTCAATCAAGTTGCAGCCAATGATGAAACGTAGGGATAGTGTGGCAATTTTGTCAATCGAGTCGTAGTTGGTGATATAATGTGACGTAAAGTAGCGAATTGGTCAACTGAGTCACAACAAGTGACAAAGCGTGGGATTGAACAGTGAATTTGTCAATCGGGTCGCAATTGATGGCAAAAAGAGAGATAGAGCTACAAATATGTCAACCAAGTTGTAACTTTTAACATAACATGCGGCAAGAGTAGCCAATTTGTTAATCAGGTCGCAATTAATGACAAAACACGAGGTTGAGTATTAAATTTGTTAATTGGGTTGCAATCAATGACAAAATGTGGCACAGAGTAGCGAATTTGTCAATCAGATCGCTGTTGTTGGCAAAATGCAGTGCAAAGCGGTGAATTTGTCAATTGGGTCACAATAGATGACAAAATGAGTGGCAAAGTAGGAAATTTGTCAACCGAGTCACAATCGGTGACAAATCACGAGGCAGAGCTGTAAATTTGTCAAACGGGTTGCAGTTGATGACGAAATGTGATACATTGTAGTGAATTTGTCAACTAGGTCATAGCCAATGACAAAACACGAGGCAAAGCAACAAATTTGTCAACTGAGTCACTGTCGATGACAAAACACAAGGCAGAGCAAAGATTATGTTAACAAGGTTGCTGTTGGTGATAAAACACATGGTTGAGCTGCAAATTTGTCAATCAGGTCACAAGTAGTGACAAAACAGGAGGCAGAGTAGCAAATTTGTCAACTAGGTCGTAGTTGGTGACAAAACATGGGATAGAGCAACAAATTTGTCAATCAGGTTACAGCCAGCGACAAAACGTGGGACGAGAGCAATGAATTTGTCAATTGGGTCGCTACAGTGACAAAGCGTAGGGTAAGAGTAGCGAATTTGTCAATTGGGTCGCTACAGTGACAAAGCGTAGGGTAAGAGTAGCGAATTTGTCAATTGGGTCGCCAGTGATGAAACGTGGGGTAGAGCAGCGAATTTGTCAATTGGATCGTTGTTGTAACAAAATGCAAGGAAGAGTAATGAATTTGTCAACTAGGTCACAGCTAGTGACAAAACATGAGGCAAAGTAGTGATTTGTCAACCGTGACATAATCGCTGACAAAAAGCAAGGTAGAACTGCAAATTTGTCTACTAGGTCGTAGCCCGTAACAAAACATTGGGTAGAGTAGTGAATTTGTCAATGGGGTTGCAACTGTTTACAAAATGAGACACAAACTAGTGAATTTCTCAACTGAGTCACAGTTAGTGACAATACATAGGGTAGAGTAACAAATTTGTCAATTGGATCACAGTTGGTGACCAAACGTGGGGCAGAGTAGTGAATTTTTCAGTCAAGTCGTAGCTAATGACAAAACACGTGGCAGGAGCAACGAATTTGTCAACCGAGTGGTAGCCAAAACGTGAGGTAGAGCAGCAACTTTGGGATGGATTGTATACCAGAGATTTTCAGGTACCAGGTTATTCATAATCATTAGTAAAAGCGTGGTATCACATTACAAGGGCCGAGGCATGTTCAGACAAGTTGAGATTACCCCAAAAATTAATCAGGTTGTGATCTGCCCACTCATTTATCTTGCAAATGTAGAAATAGATTTTTGCGAAGCAAGGGTACCATAAATTATCAAGAAAATTCAGGAGCATAGTAGTAAAAGTCAATGGGCCATAATCAGAGTTCAATCATAGTTGTTTTTCACAAAAACACAGGGACTCGGTGTTGTTCTTATTAGCTAATACAGTCAAGCATTCTTTAAGAGGAAATTAGAAATGTGAAGGTTCGCTGATGTATTTTACAATGAAGCACTCAGTAAAAAGAAATCAGTGTGTGTGAGCCCAACCTGGCCATCGTCGATTCAGGGAACCACCATTGGCGACAACCGTCGGCATGATCACTGGCTGGCCTCGACCAGCAGCCTGCCATGGCCAGGCTATGATCGCAGGCCACACTGCCACCCTCTAGAGGATCAGCCAAGGCCCATAGTGCATCAGCCCCATCCAGACGGCAGTGCCCGACAAGGCTCGCCAGCCGTCCGTCTACCCCGAGCAACCTACGCCGCCAGACAGGGGAGGATAGCCATTGGCATCCCGGAATACAACTCGAGCCTAAGAGAGGAAAAAGAGAGAAGAAATAGAAGGGAGTAGGGGAAAGGACGTACCATTCTCTCTAGTCGTTAGCTGCCGCCACCTCCTTCACCAACACTGGGATGCACGACGTGACCGCACGAACTGTCGTCTCTGCTTGTGCTCAAGCCTTGCTAATGCTGGCGCCCGAAGCCCTGAGCCCTAGCCTCTTTCAGTCGCGAGAGAGGGAGAAGAAGAGAGGAACACGAGCGGGCAGATGAGAAGAGAAGGAGAGGGAGTATGATTTTAAATCAAAATCATATAATGTTATACAATTTTTTTAAACAACTTAAGTAATTTTGGCGAATGAAGGTTTCTTTGGAAAATTAGGAGGTAAAACCAACGACTAGAAAGTTTTGAAGATTGTTCAGTCTGTCAGGCAGTTTTTGCATCAATTTTGGACTAAAACGTAATTTTCCCAGAAAAGTCCACTGAGTCAGGTCAATGTTGGCGTAACCTACGGGACTCCCAGCAACTTCTCTGCATTAGAAAGCATCATCGGAATTGGCTAGATAAGCAGTTTTGCAAAATCTCTTGACAGTTTCTCAAACTTGAACATAGGTCCCTGGCGTTATCCAAAGGACAGACAGCGCTTCAAGAAACAACTCTGAGGAACATAGATCAGTCTTGGTCAGTTTGCTTGAGCATAAACACCTCGGGAAACTTATGATGCTATGAAATTTGCAAATTTGCAAAAGGCCTCTGAACTTCTGTCTCCCAACAAAACCTCAACACAATCGTTTCAGAGATGAAGGAAATGCCTTACAGCACTTAAATAGGGCATAAACATCCTACGAGAGCCAATAATTGGTTTAAAGAAGCGGCTCCGAAGAGAATTGCAGAAAGACCCCTAGGACTTTCAAAATTACACTTAAGCCCTTGAATTGGCTAAAAGCAAACTTCCTGGAGTTCAAATGCCCCTTTGAAAGTTAGGGATGTCATTTCAACACTGCAAGGTTGCAATTTCTTCTCAGAAAAATCGATGCATAGTAGTTCAGCAAAAATTACAATAGTGCCCCTATCATTAAGCGACGTTGCATTTATGGCCAAATTACTAGTCAAAACCCCCAAAATGCCCCTTTCATTGTCAATCACACTAAGGATTATTACAGTAATCACATAGTTAGTCCATTGTAGATTCAACCCCCTTAGATAGGAAAATTACAGATATACCCCTGGTTTGCCAAAAACTCAAGCGAACCTCCCAAAGTTATCAGACTTGTCAGCTCTCTCCTTTTTTTTGCCAGCCTGACAAGTCCGATAACTTGTCAGCTTAATCCTTTCTTTTGCCAACCCGACAAGTTTGATAACTTGTCGCTCAATCCTTTCTTTTGTCGGCCCGACAAGTCTGATATTTTGTCAGCTCTTCTCTTTCTTTTGCTAGTGTGACAAGTTCGATAATTTGACAGCTCTCTCCTTTCTATTGTTGGCTCGATAAGTCCGATAACTTGTCAGCTCTCCCCTTTCTTTTGTTGGCTTGACAAGTCTGATATCTTGTTAACTCAATTCTTTCTTTGTCGGCTCGACAAGTCTGATATTTTGTCAGCTCTCCTCTTTCTTTTGTTGGCCCGACAAGTCTAATAACTTGATAGCTCTCTCCTTTCTTTTGCTGGCTCGATAAGTTCGATAACTTGTCAGCTCTCCTATTTCTTTTGTCGGCTCGACAAGTCCGATAAATTATCAGCTCTCTCCTTTCTTTTGTCAGCCTGATAAGTCCAATAACTTGTCAATTGTCTCATTTCTTTTGCTGGCTTGACAAGTCTGATGTCTTGCTATCCTTGGATGGTAAGTTCGAAACTTACCATATCTTCGGTCGTTAAGTCCGAAACTTGTCCTATCCTTGGTCGGTAAGTCTCAAACTTGCTATATCCTTGGTCAGTAAGTTTGAAACTTACCATATCCTCGGTCAATAAGTCTGAAACTTACCATATCCCTAGTCAGTGAGTCCTAAACTTACCATTTGTCAACCTAGTAAGACCTATATCTTGTCATTTCTCCCCTTTTTTTGTCATCCTACAAGTCTAATAATATCTTGTTATTCTTGATTAATAAGTCTGAAACTTACCATATCCTCAGTTGGTAACTCCGAAACTTGCCATATCTCCGATCTGTGAGTCCGAAACTTACCATTTGTTTGCCCGACAAGACCGATATCTTGTCACTTCTCCCTTTTCTTTTGTCGGCCCATAAGTCTGATATCTTGCTATTCTCGATCGGTAAGTCTGAAACTTACTATATCCCTAGTTGGTAAGTCCGAAACTTACTATTTTCTTTCCTAGTCAGTGGGTCCGAAGCCCACCATACTCTTTCTTTGGTCAGCAAGTCAGTGATCTTGTCATGCTACTTCTCTCCCTTGGGCCGATATCTTAAACTATCTGAGTGACACCATCAATTGTCCGGACGACATCTGCCAAATGTCATTGATCGGTAGGCAAGTCTGATTTTTTACCATGCCCTCCTTTGTTTGGGCTAATAACCCAAACTATCCGGCCGATGAGTTTGTCAACTTATCATGCCCTTTTCGTAGAATGACTGACCATCATGGCACATATCATGCCCTTTTCGTGGAATGACTGACCATCATGGCACCTAGCATTGCATTGTTTGCATCTAGCACCTACCATGCCCTTTTTGCGGAATGACCTCTTGGTGTCTGCTTGATGACCTGTCATGCCCTTATCACGAAATGATTGACCATGATGGCACCTAGCATTACATTGTTTGCATCTAGCACCTACATCACATCGTCTGCATCTAGCATCTGTACTCTTTGTTAGCATCCTCACATTGCATATTACATAATTTAGCTTTCATCGCATCAGCAGTTAACCATGATTCCCCAACATTTGCCCTATTATCGCGTAAGAATTGCATATCCCCAGTGAAACTCCGCACATACCATAAATCAGTATTCTGCATTTGCATCTGCATCTCAACAATGAGTCGCAACTTTTGGTGCATCTGCTGAATAAATGACCCAATGCAAATAAAAAGTTTTCCCATGAACTTGAGTGGGTTGTCTCTCTCAATCCTGAGCATCAGTCTCGCTTCCCTCAGGGAGGGGCATCTATAGACACCCCAATTTCGCAGTCGGTTGGTAGTCAACTTTGTTGGGGGAACATGCTTTGAATGGTCGATTGGTACCACCACATTTCCACCCAAACACCCCACTCAAGCATACCTACATTCCCTAAACCCAATAGCTAACCAAGACCCACCATTTAAGCCCATTTGTGGCCCAGATGGATGATGGGATGGGCCTATGATTCATGCAAAGGGTCTGACTTAGGGGAGCCGTGGCCTGATGGTGTGGTGAGGTCACCCATGTGAGTTGCGTAGTTGCCCTGTGTCAGTAACGACAGGCCAAGGATCAGATCATCCTTTCACTAAGGGAGCACCTGATCCTCACCTCCCATTAGCCTACATGGATCTAGTTGTATTCCACTTTCCATCTGGACCATGAAGCCCTCCAAGATGGATTAAATCTCAACCTTGTCCTTTGATGCAATCTAGACCGTCGCGAGTGGGAGTAGGTGAGGACCAGTGGTTTTCATTCAAACACTCACCTATAAAATCAACCTACAAGTCTAATGACAAGGACCTTCGACCATTGCTGACCCATGTATGTCCTCTGAATATCCCTCTAACTCCAGACACTCCCCACTCCCTTCCAGAGACCTCGCTGCCCACTCCTTTTCCACCACCAAATCGTTGGCCAGCCATTTAACCACCCATCCATCCAGTCCTTCTCACCACTTCCATAAATCTCAACCAACCTCCACATTTCCTCCAGGCCATCATCCAAGCATCCTCGACCAACCTTCTACCATCCCATACCCCAACGAACACCACATTGGTTGACATCGTTTTCGAGAAAATGAGGTACATTACTCATACAACCTTCTCTCAAAGCTTGCCTAGTTTGTCCAGCTGCTTTTTCCTTATTGAATTGCATTGTGCTTGTCGTGTTTTGCATAGCATCTCGCCAGTGGATGGCTGATGACCCATGTGAGGTCAATAGCCCCTGAGCATGTGGTCGGAGTTGCTCCATGGCATCTTTCCTCTTCTCCCTCATCTTCTGTAACTCCCCGAAGCTTCATCTGAGCCCTTGGTTGCCGTTAATGGCTGGCCGAACTCAAGCAAGGCTGGTTGAACCCATGAAGATGGGTGGAGAAGACCATGCATCCTCGTTTTGTTCCATTGCTTCCTAAGCCTTCCTCCTTCCCCCCTTTTGGTTCCTAAATTGCCACAAAGGGCCTACTTTCCCTTCCAACCCCAGTCATGACCGGAGTAGGGAGTGGTTTCTGGCAGTCAAGTCCAAAGGGAATGGGGGAGACTCAATGCTTTATGATATGCTTTTACTGCCAATCTATGCTTACCTATGTTTATTCTATGATTCTAGATGTTTGGTTCGCATGCATTTGCCTTCTTGTTGCTTGGAAAAGATGATGAAAGTCTGCTGTCTGATGTAGATTTCTAGGCCGCAGGCTAATACCGTGTGCTGGTTGCATGGGTAACCTAGTCCAGAGTGTAGCCAGACTAAGCCCCCACTTTTTGTTTGTTGTTTACGCTTAAGCTGCGTTTGGTAATGATTATAGACAAACTGATTATAGTAAGAAGCTAGCTTTTTTTTAAAGCTATCTTCGATAGCTTTTTATTTTTAGTGAGTTTTACACATGAGAAATAAGCTGGCTTTTTCTATGTGTTTAGTTCAGTTTTTTATCCATAAGTGATTATTTCCAATAAACTGTGGAAAATAATCGTTACCAAACGCTACCTTAGTTTTGCCAATTGGTTGGTTTGTTTCTCTTCCTGATTGTTTGCTTTACTTACTCTCATGCTTGGTTGAGTGTTTTGGACTTTACAACTCATTCTGAGGATGATAAAAGTCTATTGTTTGAGGCGTGTCCATCGACTATGACCATGTATTGTGGCTGGGTAGCGTGGTTTTACCAGACCCTTTGCTTAACCAGGCTAAGACCACCCTCTTGTTTGCTTAATTTGATCTAATTTCCACTTATGTATCCTAATTCAGTATTGTTCTTTACTTTGATTTGATTACATCCTTTACATGTTTACCTTTCCTACAGTTGATTTATGCTTGCATCATCATGCTTAAGTGGCAAACATATAACGTCACCCAAGCGTCTACATAGCCTCACATGTGAGCGAGTAAGCCAGGAAAGATTGATTTATGAAGTGTGTAGGGGTGCCTAATACCTTCTCCATGCGTAATAAGAGTCCTTACCCTTTCTTTGGCTTGTATTAACCCATGTGTTGCATCCATTTGGCATGGATTCTTTCGTTGCATTCCGATTTTGGTTTTATTGATTGATTCTTGCAATTTTCCTCGTCTTTTGAATTGAATAGACTAGGTGGTGACTCACTTTTTCCTTCTTTGTCTTATCTGTGATGTTTTTCTCTCCTTGAGTGGAACATCCTTCTTCGGATTAGCCTCTTTGTCGTGGCCATATTAGTCCTTGTGTGTTTCGTTCATACATTGAGGGAGCAGGGTCCCCAATTGGTATGGTGTAACGCCTCGAACCCGGACACGTTACCTAAATCATAGTTTCATAAGCAAAATTATACTAATTATAGTAAAATTAAATAACTGTAACTAAGGCTCACCTCTAGGAAACGACGTGTGGCTAGAAGCTCCGACTTTGGCATCGGAACTTGACTGTACCCAAACTGCACCTAAAAACAAGCAAGCATGTGTGAGTGACATCTAAGTCACCCAGTATGCACCCCAAACACACAAAACCACAAAAAAAATCTCTGTAAAACCATTAAAATTCAGCTTTTTAATTTTCAAGGTTTGGTTTTCTTTTGAAAATCCACTTTCCTTTTAAAACATCATTCCCTTTTTCATTTTGTTTGAAATCACTTGGGAATTTGATCCCAAATCCAAACTCTTTTCAAAACCCATCTTTCTTTTCTTTTTAAAACGTTTGGAAATTTATTCCAAATCACATTCTCATTCAGAAACACATATTTTTTTGCGTTTTCTTTTGAAGACATTTGGAAATCATTTTCCAAAACATGTCCTTTTTCAATACTTGGGAATTTCTCCCTAAAACCAAAATCACTTTTAAACCTCATATTTCTGATCAGATCCAACCTAAAACACAATTCCACTTGGCTCAAAACCAAAAATCATAAAAAACTGACTAATAACTGGTTAAAACCCAATTCTTATTTTATTCTAGGATTTTAGGACCATTCATAAGTCCAATCCCAGACAAACCACATTCCTTTTTTTTATTTATTGGAAATCACATTTTTTTCTTATTCATTTCCACTTTTCTTTACTGTTGTTACCTTTATTAGGGGTAACCAGGCACACAAGCAGTAGGCGAGGACATTATTTCCCCTACCTCCTTGCACTACCGCGGTGAAATTCCCCGTGCGGGATGCTACCGTCCCGCCCAACTGGCCTCAATTTATTTCGTATATGCATGGGGATACGTCTTTGTCTGATGCCCCATCGGTGACCCGAACAACTAGGTTCAACGACCCAGGCTCAACCTACATAGTCGGTACTCGAACAACTAGGTACAATAACCTAAGCTCAGCCTACACCATCACGAGCTCGGTGACCCGAACAACTAGGTTCAACGACCCAGGCTCAGTCTATATCATCTCAAGCTCGGCAACCGTAGTCGTGTCTAGCAACTGGTATCATTGGAACCTCATACCTCTACCACGTTGTCGACACCAACCCTTGTGGTTCCTTAACACATTATTAGTGTTTCATTTCAAAACTCTTTAAGCTTTTCTTTTCAAAACCATTTCCATTTCATTCTTTTCCATTGCAGGAATCTATTTTCCATGTAATACTTGACTCTCCACTGGGGTCCTAACTCAATTCATGAAAAACCATGCTTTAAAATCATAAATTGGGTCTCACGTCCAAAACCACACACAATCAATCATTTTATTCATTTATAGGGTCTAAAACCCAAAACCATGTCCAAATCCATTTATTTGGGTTCCACATTCCTGCATGTCATTTACATGGGGAAAACATCATTAACACATGCTTATTATCCTTTGAAACCTTTCCTTTTCATTTTATAATCACATTTATATATATATGGCTAGGGCAAAATCGACAGACCGAATTTCAGGTCCGGTATACCAAAAATCCTTGGTTCGGTACATCGAACATTTTCGGTATACCGAAAATCCTTGATTCGGTCGACCGGATGATTTTGGCCTATCGAAACCAGGTATCTTGGCTTAATCTAATAGAGATTTGGTATGTCAAATTTAGTTCGGCATGCCGAATCTCCCGAAACTAGGGCACCTCCCTTGTTTCAAGCCTTGAGTTCGCCGAAACTGGGAGCCTCCGGCGGACCCTCAAAACACTTATCATAAAATGCAAGTAAATTGTGGGGTCTACCTTTGAGTCTACCTCAAAACCCTACAAACCATTCATCAATCCATACACTATGCAATCCACACAAAAATCACAAAGGGATGGAGCTCAAAATGGCTATTGTAGCCCTCATCCCAAAAACTTGTATATTCCTACAAATTTCAACCCTAATCGCATGATATCTATGTTTTCATGCATTTCAACTCATTCTCATCAATTTCCCTACTTTTCTATGATTTTACATGCATTTTACACCGATTTCATGCATTTAACCAATTTTCAAGAGAACACGGAACAGAGGGAAAGGAAGGGGTCGTGCACCTCTTTCGGCGAACCTCCCCCTACTCTGGCGAGCTCCTCCTGCCCCGGCGAAGCCTCGGCAATCCTCGACTTCCAGCGGACTCTCCTTCTTCCTCTTTCCCTTCTTCCCAGCTCATCTCCCTCTTCACAGCCTCCTCCTCTACTCAATCTCCTCTCCTCCTTGTCTCCCCCTCCTCCAGCATGACGCCAGCCATCCATCCCGTCAGAGAAGACAGGGAGGCACAGGTGTGGGTGGGGGAGAGGAGGAAGAAGAAGAAGAAGACGTATGCCCATGGGGGGAGAAAAAGAGGGAGGGAGAGGAAAAGAAGGGAAGAAAAGAAGAAAAGACAGGTACGCAACCTGAGGCAACTATGCATCCTCAAACCGGACCACACATTGGTCCCAAATCACAAGCAGGTGCACAGAAAGCCAATCACAAGCTCACACAACCAAGAAACAACAGATTATCCATTAATAAACCATTTATACAATATTACAATTAATTACATGGTTTACAAGTAAAATGTAATCGGGCCCAGATGTCACATCCTATCCCCTTCAAAAAAAATTTCCTCGAAATTTGACTCTAATAAAATAAGTAGGGGTACTCTCTATGGATGTTCACCTCATGTTCCCAGGTAGCCTCCTTTGTACCATGGTGTTGCCATTGAACTAACACCAATGAGATCACTTTGTTCCTAAGGACTTGCTCTTTCCTGTCCAATATTTGAACTGCATTTGAACCAGAGACAAGTCCTTTCGCAGCTCCTTTAGCTGCACTGGTATCACCTGGGACGCATCGGCCAAGTACTTCCTCAACATAGATACATGGAAAGTGTTGTGCACACCTGCCAACTCTAGAGGCAAATCTAGTCTGTATGCCACCTCACCAATCCTCTTGGTAATCTGGTACGGTCCGATATATCTTGGGCTCAACTTGCCTCTCTTATCGAACCACATCACACCCTTGGTTGGTGACACCCTTAAGAATACAAAGTCTTCTACTTCGTGTCTCTATCAGACACAATAGACACTAGGACACCATGCAATCTCACAATCTCAACCACATACAACTCTACTAGTCTTGCCAAAGGAAGATTCACCCTTATTGGCAAGAAATGTGCTTATTTCGTAAGGCGATCTACTATCACCCACACTGTATCATTCTTTCTTCGGGTCTTTGGCAAACCCGTCACAAAGTCCATCGACACATTTTCCTATTTTACTTGGATGTGGCATATAGGCCCGATTATCCATTTTACTTGTAAACCATGTAATTAATTGTAATATTGTATAAATGATTTATTAATGGATAATCTGTTATTTCTTGGTTGTGTGAGCTTGTGGTTGGTTTTTTGTGCACCTGCTTGTGATTTGGGACCACGGGGTCTAGTTTGATGATGCACAGTTGCCTTGGGTTGCGTGATTGTCTTTTCTCCTTTTCTTCCTTTCTTTTCCTCTCCCTCTCTCTTCCCAGGCCAACAGAAGTTCCTCTTCAAATCTTTATACATCGTAGTGCTTCCTGGATGGATAGTGTATCTAGAGTAGTGAATTTCATCCAACAAACTGTTCTTGATTTCCTCTATTTGAGGCACATATAATCTCAGATCATACCTCAACCCACCATCTACCCCAACTCAAAAATGAAAGGCATTACCAGCTTCCAGCTTCCTCCAGATATCAGACACAAAAGAATCATATTGCTGAGCTGTGACAATCACCTCAATCATCCTCGAGCAAATAGACAAATTAGCCAACACTACTCTGGCAGGTCCTTGAGACTGTCTCCGTGGTCTGCACTCACTAGTCTCTCTAACAATTGCCATTCATGGATCATCAGTCTAGCCATGACTTGAGTGCGTCTACTCAAAGCATCTGCAACGACATTTGCCTTCCCTGGGTGGTATGACAAACTGAAATGATAATCCTTAATGTGCTCCACCCAGTGTCTCTGTCTCAGGTTCAAATCCTTCTGAGTAAAGATATACATCAAACTCTTGTGATCTGTGTACACCTCAAACTGTTCACCATATAAATAATGCCTCTAAATCTTCAAGGCCAACACAATAGCTTCCATCTCTAAATCATGGGTGGGATAATTCTTCTCATGATCTTTCAGCTAGCGCGAGGCATACGCCACCACCTGACCATGCTGCATCAGCACACACCCCAAACTAGTTCCACAAGCATCATTGTAGACTGTGAAACCGTCGCTCCCAAAGGGCAAAGTCAAAACTGGGGCCGACACAAGACGAGCCTTCAACTCATTGAACTGGGTCACAATCGGTGACAAAACACAGGATAGAGCAGCAAATTCGTCAATCGAGTCCTAGTCTGTGAGAAAATGCAAGGCAAAGCACCGATTTTGTTGACTAGGTCACAATTAGTGACAAAATGCAAAGCTGGTGCAGTGAATTTGTCAATGGGTCATAGTTGATGACAAAACGTAAGGCAGAGTAGCGATTTTGTCAACTGGATGATAACCAACCACAAATCGCTAGGCTAAGAAGCAAATTTGTTAATCCGGTCACAGTCGATGACAAAACGCAAGGAGAGCAGTGAACTTTTCAATTGGGTTGTAGCTAGTGACAAAAAGTAGGGTAGAATAGCGAATTTGTCAATCAGGCTGTTGTTGATGACAAAACGCAGGACAAAGCAGCGAATTTGTCAACTAGGTTGCATCTAGTAACAAAGCGTAGGGTAGAAGCAGCAAATTTGTCAATTAGTTCCAAGTTGGTGACAAAACATGGGGTAGGACCTACAAATTTGTCAGCGGGTCGTCGACGGTGTAAAAATGTGAGGTACAATAACAAATTTGTCGATTGGGTCGTAGTCATTGACAAAATGGGGGGTAGAGTAGCAATTGTTTCAACTAAGACACAGTTGGTAACAAAACATAGGGTAGGAGCAGTGAATTTGTTAACCGGGTTGCAGTCGACAACTAAACGTGAGGTAGAGTAGGAAATTATTAATTGTATCCCAGTTGGTGACAAAACGTGGGGTAGAGCATTGAATTGGTCGACTGTGACCATGCCTGCTCGGGAATCTGGCGAGGAGTCGCACTAGAGGGAGAAGGCCATAGCCATGCCAGGATGGCGAAGGCGCAAGATAGGATAAAAGGAAAACTCGGAGTCATCACCTAGTCTTTTAAAGGAAAGACGAGGAAAACCACAAACAAACCATAAAACGGAGTGAATGCATATGATGCAAATGAAAAGGCCAAATATCTACAAACCAGAGAATGGGTAAGGATTCCTGTTACACACAGAGAAGGTATTAGGCACCCCTGTATGGCCGAGAAACTCGATCTTTCTAGTCTAATTCGCTTGCTAAGGGATGAATGCTTGCTGAGCCTAGATTGTGCCATAATCATGCTAATATGAATGCCAAGTCATGACTAGATGGATGTGCAAGAGATATGCAAAAATTACGAAGAAATCTACACGAAATGACGAAACACGACACGACAAAGAAAATCACATGAAATGACAATGTTTTTGGCAAAAATGGCCAGGGAAATCATATCGACCTCAAGAGAATAAAAAATGCGATCAACCCAAATCACGGAAATAAAAATGGAGAAAATGCAAAGAAGTCCACTAAAACGGGCAAATGGTGGCATATGAAGAAAATCATGTGAAATGACGATGTTTTTGAAGAGAATGGTCTCGAAAACCATATTGATATCAAAGGAGTCTAAAATGGGGCCAACCCAAATCGTCAGAATCATGAAAAAAGTCGTAAAAATCAATAAAGGGAAATTAATCCACAATTGGACTGATGTGGGCCTTTAGGTTAAATAATGTATGCCCTCAGGCAATGAAATCCAAATCAAATAAAAAAAATCCAAAATGTAGAACAAAGGGAATCAAATCGAACGTCAAGTGAAGGAATTCGAAAACGAAATGAGGAAAAATCCACAGAAAATCATATAAAATGTAGGCTTACTCAAAAAAGATGGAATGATGCAAGCGTAATGAAAACAATGCAAAATACATGAAACTGTACCTGTTGTACGTCCAATAGCAAAAGCCCCATGAATCCAAACGAAATCAACAAGTGGAAGGAGAAGAAAACTCGAGTAGAAGAAGAAGTATCCAGCCGTAACCCTAGAAAGAAGATGCCACCAAGGAGAAAATATGCAAGAGACCAATCACACAAACAACAAAGGATTTAACGTGGTTCCCCTTTGTTGGGTACTCCACGGAT
>JAMKQA010007947.1:0-56817 GCA_024699735.1 Posidonia australis | reverse complement strand
ACTGATCGAGATTATATATATATATATATATATATATATATATATATATATATATATATATATACCTTCATGTTCAGGTCAGATCGGGTAATCCATGCATGGAACCCAACCTAGAAAGTTTGAGTTTTGGATTTTTTGACCTATATCCAATCAATGATAAAAAAAAAAAGGGACCCAACTCAATGCACATGGGTCACGTTGATTTGGTTTTTAGGTCAACATGGAGCCATGTACACTCCTAATGTATAGATGAGACCTCTAAACAAAATGTTGATAGAGTGGAACATATCCTTAATCCCCACCTGATTCATGGTTTAAAAAATAAATAAATTACAGTTTATCTTCTTCAACTATTTATGTTTTTAAATTTGATATCTTAAACTTTTTGTATTACAATCTGTCTTTTTCAATTATAGTAAATTTCAAAAAATCTCCTTTTTGGGTAAACAATATTAAATTTTTGCATGGTTTAGTCGTTTTATCCTCTGTAATTTACAAGTTTAGAGTTAAATTATAATTTACTTCCCTTAATTATTCAAATTTTGCAACTTAGTATCCTAAATTTTTTTTCGTTACAACTTGTCCCCTTCAATTATGATAAATTATAATAAACCACCTTTTTGGAAAAATGTCGTTAAATTTTTACTTTATTTAACTATGTTACCTTCAATTAAAAATAATCCCCTTCTCAATCCTACAGAACCTGACGTAAATGTTATTGTAACGACCCAGTCCTGTAGGCATATTTGGATCCCGATTCGTTAGCTATCTACTTGTCTAAATCAATACAAACACTTACTGTGCACTCTGATCCAATCTTATTCATCAAATTTATCCATAAAAGAATATCTATTACATTAAATACACATGAATATACAAACTTCCAAATTTACAATAGAATAATCCTAATAAATCTAATCCTTTAGATCTTCTGAGTCTGTTAATCTCTTAATATAAAAAAAAACAACGACAAGGAGTGTAACACCCGTAAAATTCATTTTGTAATTATTTACATTTTTATGAATTTTATTCATAGATGGGTGTTACTATTCCGAGGCTCGTTGTGTAGATTTGTCTTTTGGGCTTGGGCCTCGTAAGCCAGCTTCTATTGCGTGTCCCTGTGCATTGTGGCACTGTGTGTGTGGGCCCAAGTGTAGGGTTCGTGTGGGGCCCACATTGTGGGCCAATTGCTGTAGCTAGTGGTTGGGCGGTGGTCGTTGAGCTCGTGCAGGGTGTTGGTGGCCAAGGTGAGGAAGTGAGCACGTTCTTAGCTACTTTGTGTGCAAGGCTTTATAAGCTGCCCGCATCGTGCACCCCCGTCGCTCGACGTTCGCCTTCTTCTTCCTCTTTCTCCTCCTCGGGCACACACTTCTCCTCCCCGGCTTCATTTTCCCTTTCCTTTCCCCTCACTCCCCTCCCTCCCCACTCCTCCTTTCCCCACTCCTCCTTTCCCCACCCGTCACCCCTGTCTTTCCTCCCCTGTTCCTTGCACCGACGAGAGAAGGAGAGAGAAGTGTGAGAGGCGAAGGCACCATGAGGCTCGACGTCAGCGTGGCTGGTGTCCCAGAGGTCGAGGGAGCTTCCGTGGACGTTGTGGTCACTAACGGAGGTCGATGGCTGGCCAGAAGGCGCATTGGGCTGTCGGAGCTCGTTTTAGGTACGTATCCCCAATTTAATGTGTAGAAATCCTGTAAAATGGTAGAAATGCCTAGGATGCATGTAATCTAGGCTAGATTTAATGTTTTAGAATTTATTGTGAATTTATGAGAATTTATGGGCATTTATGTCGATGGTTGCGTTTTGGGTCGTTTTGACCCATATGTCTTTGCGATTTTATATCTTGATGCATGGTGAATGGATTTTGGTTTTGTTTATTGGGTTTTGAAGTAGACTCGAGGGTCTACATCTAATGTTTTATGTGAGATTTTTAGTGGTTGTTTGGGGTGTCCGATCGGAGCTCCCACTTTAGATGATTTTAAACAGTAGGGTTTGGGTCGTTTTCTGTTTTTCGCAGAATTCAGCATACCAAACCATTTTGGTATGCCATTTTTCTGCCATATTAGGTCCTTTTGTCGAAATTTGGTAGTGCGATTTTGGATGATCGCCCGAATCAAGAGATTTCGGTCAACCAAACCATTTTCGGTATACTGATTTTGGCCTGAGTATTGACCATTGACACGATTTAGTCAACTAACCCAAATCGGTCTACCGAACCAGGGATTTTCGGCATTCTGAACTTGTTTTCAGCATGTCAAATCTGAGCCCAAATATGTTTATAAAATTTGATTTCCGAGGGTTTTTTGGATTGGTTAGTTTTATCCCATTGAGATGGGATTGTGGGCCATCAGTGGTGGTCCCTTGGGACACCTGATGCACCGTTTTGCCGAGGTTTTAGAAGAGTTTTCAAATATATGAAAATAGTTTTGAAAATGATTTCAAAGAGATGAGTTGGCAGATTTGGAAAATGATTTTTCTAGTTTTTTGTGTGTGGGCCATGACAATGTAGGACCATGTCGTCGAGACCAGGGAATGTGACGGCATTCTTGGGTGGTCGGGCTCGACTCCCTAGTTGAGGTCAGGGACCGAGATACTTGAGACTGAGGGACATCGGGTCCCAGAGGTATGAGACTCCTTGATTGTCTGCTTAAGGCGAGGGTTGTGGTCCGCGGGTTGAGGTGTCTTGTGGCATGACGAGGAGGTATGATACTCCTGCTGTTGCTGTGAGCACTGAGGCTCGGATGTTGTCGGGTATGGAGGTATGACACTCCCTCCTGTGCATCATGTGTGGAGGACGTTGTAAGGAGGCGTACCATATGGTGGCCAGTGCTGATGGGACACCTGCTCTGTAGTTGGTAACGTCCTGAGAGACAGGACAGCCTTCCCAGAGTGGGGTTGGCTTTTTGAGGGTTCTCGAGAGAGGGAGAATCGCGGGATGGTGAATGCTCATGTACAAGGTTGCCATCACCGTGGCAGTGCAGAACGTCATGGTCACTCCTCGACGGACTGCATGTGACCAGAGTTTGGTTGCTTGGCACCGGGCTTCTCAATTCACTGTGTGTGATTTTGGGCTAGTAAAGCCCCGATTGTTGTTTTGGCCAGTGTGGGCCTGATTTGTGATGTTTTGAGGAAATGATTTGCGAAATGAATTTAAAGGAAAAATTAATTATAGTTTTATTTTCTGCGGTTTTCTCGAGGTGTGTACTGGGTGACTCCTGTCACTCATGCAATTTCCTTGTGGTTTTGGTTTGCAGGTGCAAACATGCGGTTGGTTTAGCATAGCGCATATAAATCGGAGTCTCCTAACCGCACACACATGTTCTTGGTTGATGATATTTTTCTGTTAGCTTTTATTTTCCTGTAATTTAATTTGTTTAAATTATTATGGAAAAATGTGGGGCATTACAAGGAGTGAGCTTAAAAGCCCAGCAAACATTATCGAATGAACATTTAGATTCATAACTATAAAGAGGACAATCAATGAAGGAATACGATTTGATTCAATAAGTTCATATGAGCGATGTTTAAACTGAAACTTTGATTAGAATATGTCCCCACATTTTTGTATCCTTAATTTTTAGTCATTACAACTCAAGCAGTCTCTATACTAGACGGCTTCACTTTGACATTAGGTAGCCCTTTTCTAGGTAACACTTTCCTAAGAAATCCTTTCTTAAACTTGAAACTTGACGTGGTTAATATTTTAATCTCAATTGCTTGATAAGTTAATGATAGAACATAAATATCATTAATAAAAGCATTCAAAAGGAACTTGATAAATTCTTTTCAAAACTAAATGAAAGGAATTTGTCATGAAAATAAAAGTCATGAATAATACTTATCTTAATCATTTATAATCTTCTCATGACTCAATCATGTATACTGTTCACTATACATCAATCCAAAAAGTCCATATTTTCAACTCCAATAACCTATTTTCTAGAAATGTCTATTAGAGACAAAGTTTAGAACATCGTGCTATCTTTCAAATGCGTATAAAATCATAAAATTATGAGTTATGTACTAAACGTTATTATCAAAATGAGAATGGCGTAGACAGAATAGAATTTACCTCATGACTAAACTTTCATTGTTACCAATGTCAATTTCTTTTCTTTAGTATCTTTATTTCTCTCTTTCTCTTTAGTATCTAAGACTTTTACTTGAAAAATTAAAGGTTCTTAAATCATATATATAGAGGGGAGAGATATTTTTCATCAATAATCTTCTAAATTGTAAACTTAATTCACTTTCCTATTTTAGATAAAATTAAATTTGAGTTTCCATAAATAATAAGGTAATGAATCTAATTCAAGTTTAAATTTACTTTCTTTAATTTAAATATTCTTGATCTAAATCTAAATTAAATCTTACTATATCTATAATCACAAATTCAGCAAAATTCGTAATCTTTCTATTTAAATATTTTTTATTCAAATCTCAATCAAAACTTGCTATATCCATAATTTCAAATTTAAAAAATCAAAGATCTTATTATTACCTCCTATGGAACTCTTTCTTCCTCACCCACACCCAACCAACACAAATCTTCAATTGCCAACATCCTTTCCAAGCAGGTTGAGACATGATACAGACACTGCACTACTGGTTTGACAGGGATCACCTCGGGATCGCCACCCACTTGTAGCCATCTTGTACAAATAGACCTAGAGCCCTCATAGCCAGTGGATGTTAAAGTAAGGTTGAAGGATGCCACGCAGCAAGTGGACGTAAAAGGAAGGTTGAGCCTTACTTCCATGTAGCACAATACGTAGCTTTAGTTGTTGGCGATATTAGCTTAGTGTTAGTCTTGTTGTTAGCATAGTTGTTAGTGCTTTTATTAAGTTGATGTAGTAGTTAGTGTAATGGTTGGTTGTAACCACCCAAAAGAGTCCTATTAATACAAAAACGTTGTCACATGGGAGGCAGCGATTACACCTACACACACACACAGAGATTCTCTCTCTTTCCTTCTACTTCCTTCTCCTTCCTCTACCTCCCTTTTGTCCACCATGATTGGCCATCAACGAGCCTATCACGGTCAGTTAAGAGCGTCGATGAGCTCTTCTTGGTCCACCCATACCAAAGTGGTATCAGAGCTATCGTCATGCGACCACGTTTCTAACACTAAAGAGATAGATACAACCCAGGAAATCACTAACGTGAAGGTAGCATTGGGCCATAGTATGGATCGATTGGAGGCCATGAGTAGTGTGTTCATGGACAAAATTGACAAGGTGGCTGCCCAATATGTGGAGCTCTCTCTTAGTTTGGTGCACAATCAAAGAATTATCGCCCTACCGGAGCCAACTCGGAGCCATACCTAGTAGTCCATGGGAGGAGTACAACCAAACCCTACCTTCCCACTTCGAACCTGTAACCATGCCAGCGACAGCCTCGGGGCTTGGCGCGAAGGGCCAAATACATGAGGAGCGGCAAAGTGACAGCAAAAATAAAATAAAAAATGCAGGAGTCGCCACCTAGTCTATTAAAATGGAAGACGAGGAAAACAATATAAATCATGCAAATAAGCCAATGGAAAAGAAGGTCTCAAACCAGAGAAAGGGTAAAGATCCCTGTTACGCACGAGGAAGGTGTTAGGCACCCTCGTGTGTCCGATAAATCGGTCTTTCTATAGGTTTCTCATTTGCTTATGAAATGTCGGCTTTTCAGCCTTTACTGTATGCCCGAGGGCGATGTGCCATGCCATGCAAGGTGAGTGATGTCTTATGCTAAAAATAAGGGTGCATGGAGTGCTGGGTGTGTCCTAATGCTCAGAAGTATCACTCATATATCGGGTCAAATGGCGATGCAAAGATATTGCATAAATAAGATCAAGGATCTAGGTATTTTGAGCGACTTTTCATCCTTGCTTTGCTATATGCTAAATGTACTCTAACATGCATAAAAAGGATTGAAAACAGAATTGAATATTCCTGATATATCCTGGAAGAAAACCAGAAAAATCCAGAAGTAAGTCAGAGCAGGGAATCATGCTAAAAAACTATGCGAAAGCTGCTGTGTGCAATTGAAAAACAGGCTGATGTGCTTTTGTGGTGCGCCAGACTGGTGCTCCAGTCTGGGGCACCACCTATGTTCTCCTATGTGTGCCAGGAAAATGTGCTGAGGCAAAACAGAAATCCTGCAGTGCAAAGTCATATAAATGCACTCTAAAAAAGTTATGCAATGCAAAAAATGTTGCAAAATCAGAAAATATCCTTTAAAAATGAAAGAAATGCAAGTATGGATCTTGTGCTCAGGGGCTAATAGCCTCACACATGGTCACATCCTACTCATGAAAATAACAGGGTCCAATCATACCACTGGATCATGGGCTGATGCATAAGATTCTCCATATAGGAGTAAATGGCAATCAGCCTACTAGATTTGGACTATGGACTGAATGTTCAAAAGGTAAAGCAACTGGAAAAGCGACATTATTTGTGGTTGAAATCATGCATGCACAATCATAAAATACCAAAGAATCATCACTGAAAAAATCAGATTCAAAATCATTTGGGAAAACATGCAGATGAGGATGCAATGGAGGGTGATTTGTTCTCTGCCCAGTCTGGTGCACCAGAATGGTGCGCCAGAGTGGTGCTCTAGTTAGATGCGCCTCTCTGGTGTGTCATATTGGTGCTCCAGAATGGTGCCCCTCATAAAATTTGAATCAGACTGCAGTCTGATTCAGAATCTAGTTCAGATTCAGAGACAGGTGATTCTCCTTTTTTTTATATGATTAAACCAATTATGCAGATAGAAACTGAAACATGATGAAATGCAAAATGAATAGAAACATTTATTATTTGATTCAAAAAAACAAGATGATTCATGGATTCATGGCAGAAAAATGTTTAAACAAGATTCTAAAGAACATGCGTGAGAAAATAAGCTCGACAAGACATATGCAAGTGGTGAATACGTCAAGAACATCTCTATTGCATATCTTAGCATACATGTGCATGGATCATGGATCCTAGTGCAAAGAAATAGAGAAGAAAAATAATAAAACCACTCATAGGACTTACATGATGCAGATTTTTAACATATGGATCCTACATGCAAGACATCTTGTATATGAAATCGACATTTTATCATAAAAATCTCTTATATAAATAGCAAAAATCAGATTATATGTTAAGTTCAAGGCATGCTTTATCTTGGTGCAAGAGTTGAAATTAAAGAAGAAGGGAAAGAGAGGACCTACCTCCAAGGTGTTCCTTCGTGAGATATCAAAGATAATGGGATCCTTGTTGCTTTCGAAGCGCTGGCAATGCTTCAAAATATAAAGGAGTGCTTGAGAGAAAAGAGAGTGGATTGCAGAAAACTGTAGATAGCTTGCACTAGATCTTCTTTAAGATGATAAGATCAGCACCTAATGTCAGACCACCAGGGGGCCCAAATGGTTGCCTATGGATGTCCTTATATAGGAAATTCTCAAAGGTAACCCCTTGAGAATACAAGCAACCTCGTAAACGAAAAGCCTGGGAAGATTCCATGGCATATTCGTTGGCGAAGGTTACAAACTTGGGAGGTGAAAAGCCAGCAGCCAGTAGCCTGAAAAGGGGTTGTAAGCCAGCTTGGTGTGCCAGGTAGGTGCACCAAATAGGTGTGCCTGGTTCGTGCTCCAGCTAGGTGTGCCACTGTAGTGCTCCTGCTCGGTGCTCCAAACAGGTGCTCCACATTGGTTCTCTAACTTGGTGCTCTCCCCTACTTGTCTGAATTTTTAATCGGGCTACAGGCCTGCTATAGGTTTGTGGTTGGTTTAGCTAATGGGATTAGGTTTGCCACATCCAAAGCAACATTTGGAAAGCTTATCTATGAGTCACCTCAAAATCGGGGTGTCTACAGATGCCCCTCCCTGAGAGAGGTCGAGGGACAAAAGGAACCAAGATCGATGCTCAGGGTTGACAAGATACCCCCATTTTGAGGTTACAAGAGGATGATGTTTGCTGTAGGTTGTAAGTCATTTATTTGGCGGATGCACCGAAAGTCATGACTTGTTGCCAAATGCAAATGCGAAATGCGTGCAACTGCTGATCTAAATGCTAGGGATGCGTGATGCCAATGCAAGATGCAAAATGCAAGAGCCGATGCTGAAGGCCGATGCGAAACTGATGCTAACGAAAACACAAGAATGGGTGCTTGCAAGATGATGCGATGCTGATGCTAGTGCTGATGTGATATGGCGAAAACACAAAAATCCTGCACACAGATGGAACCACTGGCAGGAAAATGATAAGTTGTCGGACTCATCAGCCGAATTATTGGGGTTATCAACCTAAGGAGGCGGGCTATGACAAGTCAATCAAATCTTGTTATCCCGATCGCTAGAAAGTATGACGGTTGTCAGCCGAGTAGTTAGGGATACCAGCCCAAGGAAAAGGGTATGACAAACATATCATTTGTCAAACAAGAAGGCCCTGTCCGCACGGACCAAGGGCAGACAAAGAGATTTCGCGCCCGCAAAAACTCGGAAAAGAAAGGACCTTGACTGCCCAGCCAGAGGGTCAAACAACTGGATTCTGTGCCTGCGAAAACCCAAGAGAGAAAGGATAAGGACATTGACCGCCCGGTCAAAAGGTCAAGCAATTGGATTTCCTACCCGGAGAAATCCGAGAGAAGGACTAGGACCTTGACCATCTGGTCAAAAGGTCAAGCCGCCGGATTTCCTGCCCAGGGAAATCCGAGAGAAGGGCTAGGAGCCTGACGATCCGGTCAAAAGGTCAAGCCTTTGGATTTCCTGCCTAGGGAAATCCGAGAGAAGGGCTAGGACCTTGACCATCCGGTCAAAAAGGTCAAGCTACCGGATTTCCTATGCAGGGAAATCCGAGAGAAGGGCTAGGACCCTGACCATCCGGTCAAAACGTTCAAGCTACCGGATTTCCTGTGCAGGGAAATCCGAGAGAAGGGCTAGGACCCTAACCATCCGGTCAAAAAGTCAAGCCGCCGGATTTCTTACCCAGGGAAATCCGAGAGAAGCCAATGACATTGATTGCCCAGTCAAAGTCAACAAACTGGATTTCGTGCCTGCGAAAATTCAAGAGGGTAAACGACATTGACCGCTCGGTCAAATTCAACAAACTAGATTTCACACCTGCGAAAATCCAAGAGGGGCAAAGGACATTGACCGCCCGGTCAAAGCCAACATGCTGGATTTCGCGCTCGCGAAAATCCAAGAGGGGCAAAGTACATTGACCGCCTGGTCAAAGCCAACAAGCTGTATTTCGCACCCGTGAAAATCCAAGAGGGGCAAAGGACATTGACCGCCTGGTCAAGGTCAACAAGCTGGATTTCGCGCCCACGAAAATCCAAGAGGGCAAACGACATTGACCGCCCGGTCAAAGACAACAAGCTGGATTTCGCGCCCGCGAAAATCCAAGAGGGCAAACGACATTGACCGCCCTGTCAAAGTCAACAAGCTGGATTTCACTAGTGAAAATCCAAGAGGGCAAACGACACTGACCGCCTAGTTAAAGTCAACAAGCTAGATTTCACGCCCGCAAAAATCCAAGAGAAAGAGGCAGAAGGATCTCATCCGCTTGGAAGGAGAATCTGAAAAATCAAAACGATGATTCCTGGATTGTCCCCCAGGAAGGAAAATGGCAATGGTGCCCCGAAGGGCATAACAGTAAATGTGCTGCTGATGCTGTGGTGCAGAAACTGGCATTCTTACTGAGATGTATGTACAATCTCTTCTTGCTGGAATTTTCAACCAAATGTGGCATTGTTTGCAAAAGGTGAGGACTTATTTGCAATTGTCCAAAACTTAAGGGCTTCATTGCAAATTCCCCAATCATGACAGCCTTTTGATTGCAGTATTGCCATTGTGTTGTGACATTCGAGATTCTGCTGTATATCAACAAATGTCTGCTTCAAACAAAACTTCCCACATCCTTTGTGGACTACCCTACAAATTGGAGAAACGTAGGGGGTTTTTTGCAAATTACCTCATTTAGTGCATTTTGCGGGCCATGTGCTTGACAGTGTATACTCTACTCTTGACATGCATGTTGTGAAGTGCTAGGGGTTGAAATGCAATTTCTACTGTCATTTTGCATTTTGAACCTCGATTATTAAATTATTTAAAAGAAGATTCTACTGGATAACTGTCATAACTGATAAGGCACATTCTGCATTCCTTCCTGCATCCTGGGATTGCAATTGAGCGGTTCTTCTCTCCATTGCTTTGTCTTTTTTCTTTCAAAAGCATCATACTTACTCATTCATTTATATATTTTTCCTTCATTTAAATCCTTCCTTAATACGCGTGCCTCTTCTTCTTCCTCCTTGTTCCCTTTTCTTTCTCCAAACGAAAACCACTTTTCCTTCCTCTCTTCACTTCATCTCTTCTCCTCAACAAAAGCCCCACTCTCTCCTCCCCTCTCATCTCTTCACGGTAGCAGTATTTATGGTGCACCGACGAGGTGCTTCCGGCTAGTGCGGGGATCCAGCGCGCCGACGAGGTGCAGCGAGGTGCGACGGCGGCTGGTCAGCGGTGGCATGGTCGGCGGCGGCATGGACCGAACCCTTCAAGATTGGCTGGATAGAGGCTCATCGGCAGAGGTATTTCCGATCTCCTCTTGTCTAGCCTTTGTGATTGTTTTTGCTTGCTTGCATTTCCTCTTGTGGTGGCCGAACGGATGGGTTCCGGTGGTGGTGGTTTGATGGATGAGACCACCGATGGGGGTTGAGGGCTAGCGAGTTCATGGTTTCCAGATGGTGGCAGGTCGACCGTGTGATGTGGTGGTGGTTTTTGGGTAACCGATGGAGCAAGCCGTGGGTTCCGGCAGACTGAGCCGCGCGGTGGCGGGCCGGCTGTGGTGATGATAGTGGTGGCGAGATGGCAGGTTTATGGTGGTAGGCGGGCTCATGGGTTGGTCGTGCAGTGGATGATTGCAGTGGTGTTGATGGATCGGCCGTGAGATGGTTCAAAGAGATTTGCTGTTTATTTAGGCCATGCCATGCATACTTTGATTGAATGCCATGCTGCTCTTCTATGTTGTTTTCTAAATTTATTCACAAGTTTCTTTGAACCAAATTATTCACTTTAAATTGATTCTGAACCATGCTTGATAGCTTATCCAGAGTGTTCCATTTATTTTCGCCACCATGTGCCGTAATGCTTTATTAAAATGCAAATACTTGACTTTGTCTTGGACTTCAGTATGCCATTGTCATGCTTGCTATTTTAGCTTTAATGAGGTCTTCGCCATTTTTGTAGGACAATCTAGTTCCCGAGGAGGGAACCCCACAGTCTGCACAGGATACGTCGTCTAGCTCTCGTTCTCGGTGGTGGGGTAGTTCCTTGAGGTCACGTGCCTCTAGTAGCTCGGCTCCTACTGTCCCTGTTGAGGTAAGCTCAAACTGGAAGACAATGTGCAAAGGATAAAAATCTGGTACTTTATTTGACAAATGTGTTTTCAGGAGTCTGGAAACATTGAGGGGGCGGCTACTTGGCGGCCATCACATCTGCAAGGGCCCTGACTTTGGGGTAATTTTCTTGATTTGGTGTGCTTTAATCATTATAAATTGCTTTTTGACTTGGTATTAATTCTGTTCTTGATATTTCAGGCTGGTGATACAAACCGGATAATACGGTGTCACTGGGCTCCGATGCTCGACCATTTCCACCGTCTGCCCGAGTTTCTGTAGGATTTTCTCCTTCACTGGTCTCCCTTCGGCGGTTTACTACGCATACCAGTCATCCATGGTCACTACAACTTCTTCCGAGCTCTAGTGGAGAGATGGAGGTTCGAGACGCATACCTTCCATGTCTCGTTCGGAGAGCTGACCATCTTGCTTGACCAGTGGGCCTTGTTGACGGGTCTCCCCTTCGGCGACGAGCCGATTATTGGCGAGACTACCCATGGCCTGCACCTTGCTCCTGCACACCTGGGCCGTGTTCCTCCTAAGCCACCTAGGGGGGAAACACATGATCACTGTGGAGTGGTTGAGAGAATGGGACCAGTTTTGGCCTCAACCTGAGCCTGATACGGACGAGGCCGACTTCATGCTGCGACACTTTTTGCTGGATCTGCTGGCAATGATTTTCTGCAACTCCTTTGCATACTGCATTCATGCTGATTGGTTAACGTACTTAACCAATCTGGAACATTTGGACCATTACGACTGGGCTGGCGCCAGTTACACTTGGTTGATCTGCGAGCTTAACAATGTAGATAAACTTGGGCGTCGCTCCTATGTGGGGTTATATCCTCTGCTGACTGTAAGTATTTACTTCATTATTTTGCAAAACAAATTTCCTCTTTGATTAATGTCTGACCTCTGTCTGCTATTGCCAGTACTAGATTATGGAGCATATCACACAGGGGCATAGCTTTGGCCGCCTCCATGACGAGCTTCTACCTCTCCCTCGTCAGTGGGTCGAGCCTGACCATCGGGCTGCTGCTGAGGTTTATAGTTACGAGTCCTACCGGTGTCTAATGGAATTGGTAGAGCTCGAGGATGTAAGTTTTTGTGCTTTGGATTCAATTTCTGTATGCTTGCATTACCTGCTTTACTTACAATTATCTGTTTCTGTAACAGGTTCACTTACGTCCGTTCTCCAGATATGATGGCTTTAACTGGGCACCTTTGAACTCTGGTCGCATGCTGAGGGACAAACAGGTGAAGTTTTATTGTATGAAGAAGTTGGCATATTTTCTCTCAGGGCATGTGAGGCACCAATTTCTGAATGAATTCTGCATTCCTGCCCCTCCTCCTGCCGACATGGACTGCCCGGCCTCGACTCGTTCTGTGGCCAGAAGTCGGCATGCAGCAACTATGGCTTCTCAGGACAGGCATGTCCTTCGAGAAGTTAATTACACGGATTATCTGGCTTGGTACAAACGAGTCGGGAAGCCGTATCTGTTTGAGGAGGCTGTGCGGGATAGCCAGTGCGGGATGTGGTATGCCTCTGACTGGGCCAAGGTAAATTTACTGCAATTTCTTCTTAACACTTCTATGCATACAATCGAGATAAATCTGATACTGATTAAATGCATAGGGCTTCGAAGAACAATTTGGCGCCTTTTACGCCGATATCCGACGAAAGAGGGTATAACTTTTACTTTTGTAAATTGCCATTTTTTTACAATATGCCTGACATATTTATAAATTTGCAGGAACTACGTTGGCGCAACATTATTCAGGTATCCCTCTCTTTGCTCTTGCTATTCTTGTTTTTTGCTCAATAATTCTGGCTACTAACAGAAATCTTGATATTGCAGCAAGACTTCCCCGCCCATGAGGTGAATGCAGCTAGCAGTGGGGAATTCACTATGGAAGCGTCTGAGGAGGATCGCTCAGATACTGAAGTTTCCCAGAGGGTCCAAAGCTCTGCTGCCCGTTCTCAGGCTGCTACTACTGCTCAGTGGTCGCGTCGGATCACTCGACGAGGCGCCCGTCTTTTGGCCAAGAGTTTTCAAGAGGCGTCGTCCGACGAGGAGGAGTCAGACGAGGAATAGCCATCTTTAGTCTTTTTTGTTATAGTCAAGTCTTGTATTGACATTGGAACATTGTAAATCTGTTTAAGAATTTATAAAACGACAACTCCAAATTCTGGAATGCGTCCCTTTCTTGGGGTATTGTTTGTGCAAGGTGTATGAAATTTCTTATGTAGGTTCAAGAAAATGGCACAGATTTGGTGAGGTCCAAATTTTAGGGGAGGCGCTGTCGAAATCTTCAGCTGTTTGGTGTGCCGACTGGGTGCGCTATCGTGGTGCGCCATCTACGTGCGTTGCCTATGTGCGCCACATTGGTGCTCCACCCAAAAATGGTCAGCTTGCTTTCCTTTTTTGCTAAAACCTCTTGCTTATAATCTCGCATTGCCCAGCGAGATGCACCGCTGCCCCTTTTGCAAACACCCTCAAATCTTCAAAGTTTGCTTGTAGCACCTTTCTTTGATCTGTTCTGGACCTCCGGCTGCGCTATTACCATGGTATGTGAATGTTTTGCTATTTTCCTTGCTGATTTCTTCATGCCATGCTCTATAAAAAGGAAAAACAAAGTGCAGATTTCGTTTTGCTATATTATCTCAGTTTACAACCTGACGAAATTCCTTAAGCATACTTTTTGATTTGTATTAAGATCATACTCTATTGGATCACTCCGTTTTCCTCATATTTATGTCAAGTTCTACATTTTCCTGCCGTATCTGGCCCAAATTTGTGCCCACAGAGCTATCCCACCATGGTGACGCTAAAACATTGTTCCAATGCTCTGTGCGGCTGGATTGATGCTTTAACAACTGTGGATTTGGGGCATATCCTCCTCCCTATTAAGTATAGCCAACGTGGAGGTGAATTGGCACCTACTATGTGTCGTGGCTCGATTTTGGAAGCCAGCTTTACACGTTTTCCGCTTCGGGCAGATAGAAATGACTCTAACTTTGGAAGAGGTCAGATGGATATGTGGCCTGTCGCCATTCATGTCCCCTCCCGTCTTCACTTGCCACGACAACTACGTTTCAGTTCTGAGTCGACTGACTAGTTTGACCAGAAGCGTTTATGAAAAGAAACTTATCTGCAGAGACGGATCAACTACCATGGTGTGCTTGGATTATTTTGATGAAATTATCAGTGTCCGCTCCTCTTTAGGCAACCTGTGGCTTCATGGTTTTATGATGCACTTCCCTGGGGAGCTTATTTTTAGCCATGGTCGGATGACTATGGCTATTGAGGTGGCCGAAATAGCTTGGGCGATGGTTACTCGCCAAATTGATCTTGCTCCCATTCTTCTGGCAGAGACCTACATTGGTTTGGATCGGGCGTTGAAATGCTCCTGGCACTTCTATGGTTGTGGCGCTCTGGTGCAAGTAAGTAAGCCATTTTATTTTAGTACTCTGCTATGCTTATTTAATTATGCAACCCGTTCTGCCAGGTTTGGTTTGCTGCTCATGTGGGAGTGAAGGTTTTGCGCCCTCAGCCCTCTGCATTTGAAGTGTATAGCTGCATGAACCATTCAAGGTCACTTCCAGGCATACCCGAGCTGTGCGACAGATTGTGGAATCTTGTTGAGGATATGGTAGTATGGTGCACTATATCCTTGGCCTCCAGGACTTTTACTGCCTTTTTTAATGCTAAGGACATGTGACAAGTGGTTCTTCCCGGGCTTACAGGCGGTGTGGAATATTATCCTGTCCGAGTTCTTCGCCAATTCGGCTTCTGCCATGACTCCATTGAGCAAAGTCCCATTCCTGATTGTTACAAGAGGTATATTCTTGGCTCTAACGTAATAACCTCAGAGTTGGCCCGCATGACACGTGCTGGCGTTAAATCCTCCAACCTTGCCATTACTGAGGGCTCTAGCTGCATAGTGGAATATGAAGCTGAAATAAGAGAGACATGGCCCATAAGCGAGATACCGCCTAGTGGCACTTGCTTCACAGGGGCTAGCAGTTCCAAGAGATCAAGGGTTGATTAGCAAATTTTGTATCACTGATGGACTATAATAAAAATTTGCTTGCATTAATGCCACCTTGACTTGCTTGTGCTTGTTCATGCATTTTCATAGAACTGCTCCCAAGATTATTTTAGCCGACATGCCCCTAGTCATATATTCTTTCAACTAAAGAAGCAACTAACATGCCCCTAGTCGAATGCTTACTTGCTTATATTACGACTCAAAAAGGCAACTGACATGCCCTTAGTCGGAATATGGCCAAATGCCTTGCAAAGTGATATGCAAATATGCTGGATTTAAGATAATAGATGTTATGCAAAAAGTGCAATGCAGAGACAGGATTAATGCAGGATTAATGGATATTGGTGCCCTCAGTGTCGAGCAAGTCTGTATTGCCTGCTGTAAGATGTGAAACTGTCTTCGACTCATGTGGCACTAACCTAGATACTTAGGTTTATTTGTGGCTCTCCTTCAGATATTATGGACTTCATGCCAAAATCTTGGGGTCCTGTACCTACTCTTTTAAGGATTCATATTTCTTTTTCTCCCTCAAAGGCATGCTGACTTACCCTATTCCTGCTTGGAGGTAATATACACCTAAGTTGAGGGGGTGGTTGCTCTCCTCTGTGTTAAAGGGGTGGCTAGTCCCTTTGTAGGATTTATTGGTGCATGCTTCAACTCCTCTCCAAGTTGTAAGGTAGGGATAGGGTCGTCCTGTATGCCTCTCTCAGTGGAGCTAACTTCTGTCTACTACTTCTGTCTCCTTATTTTCTTTTGTGCTTCAAAGTCTGTTTTTTCTTTATTGCTCGCACTCTCTCTAGACCTAACATTTTTACTCCTTCTGGAGGTGTAGGTCCCCTGGAAATTTGTGCATTTCGTCCATTTCACTGAAATCTCTCCCTCACATCCTAAGTTTCAAAGGTAGTAACACGTGAGGAGGACGGGACTCGTCTTAAGTAGGCAGGCTTCCAATTTTCCTCATCAGGCAATGATAATGCTATGCAAAAAGAAAGAGTGTAGGAGATTATTCATGTTATGCTAGGATGCAATAACCTAAAATATTAGTAGGCAAAAAGAAGAAACTTGAAAATGCATGGCTCACGATGCAAGGCTTAGGATTGACTAGGAGTCACTGGTAGTACTTCTTTAGGTAGGAAGCATTGACAGGTTCTGACTGCCCCTTATGGTCCATACCTTCAAGAATAATTGCTCCTCCAGATAGTGCCTCCTTTACCACAAATGGTCCCTGCCAGTTAGGCCTGAATTTTCCCTGTGCATCGGGCAAATGAATGGCACGCAAAACTAAGTCTCTTGGTTCAAAGTTTCTAGGTCAGACCATCTTTTGATATGCCCGGGCCATTCTTCTCTGGTAGCATTGGGCATGATGCAAGGCTTGCAATCTATGTTCATCAATCAAATCTAGCTGAACACAGCGATCTTGGATCCATTCTACCTCTTCTAATTCTGCCTCCCTTAAGATCCTTAACGATGGGATCTCGACTTCAAAGGGAAGGACCGCCTCCATGCCATACACCAAAGAATAGGGTGTTGCTCCTGTTGACGTCCGGATGGAGGTCCTGTAGCCCATAATGCGTAGAGCAGCTTTTCATGCCAATCTTTGTGAGTCTCAACCATATTTTTCAAGATTTTTATTAACTGACTCTACTACCCCGTTCATCTGTGGTCGGTAGGGGGAGGATTTGTGATACCTGATCCTGCAATTCTGGACGAAATCCTCAACTCTCTTTGCTATGAAATTAGTTCTGTTATCTGAAATGATAGCATATGGAACCCCATATCTGGCGACAATATTATTCTTAATGAATTTCTCTGTAACAGCTGTTGTGACTGTCTTGTATGATGCCGCCTCGACCCATTTTGTGAAATAATTGATGGCCACCAGAATATAACGGTGCCCATTGGATGCAGCAGGATGAATGGCCCCGATAACATCAATCCCCCAAGTAGAAAATGGCTAGGGTGATGACATGCTATGCAATTGTTGTGGGGGAGCATGTATGAAATTACCGTGTATCTGACAATTATGGCATCTCCTGACAAATTGGCAGTAGTCTGTTTCCATTGTGGACTAGAAATACCCTTGCAGCATAATTTTCTTGGCTAGGAGAACCCCATTCATATGCGTACCGCAGGTGCCTGCGTGAACTTTTAACATTAGCATATCCGCCTCCTTTTTGTCCACACATCTAAGAAGCATCTGGTTATAAGATCTTCTATATAGTTGTCCGGCCCCGAGCACATATTTAGATGCTAACCGTGTCAATGTCTTTTTATCTGATGTAGAAATGCCAGGAGGGAAACCGTCAGACTCCAGGAAAGTTTTAATATCACTATACTAGGGCAGTTCAGCAGATGATGGTGCCTCTTGAATATGCATACAATGTGCTGACTGTTCAATGCATGTGACTGAAATATCTATGGCCTATGCCTCTAGGAGTGATAACCATGATGCTAGAGTTGCCAGAGCGTCTGCATATGCATTCTTAAATCGTTTCATGAAGGAAAATTTGACATTATCGAATTCTTCAGTCAATTTCAGCAAATGTTCATGATATAGCACGAGCTTCTGGTCTTTTGTTTTCCAGTCGCTATTGACTTGTGAAATAACCAGCATTGCATCACCATATACGTGGAGTTCTCGGACACCTTGGTCACTTGCTACTTGTAAGCCCAAAATGCATGCCTCATATTCAGCTTCATTATTGGTGCATTCAAATGTCAGCTTCCTTGCAAATGGGATTAGTTGTCCTTGTGGCGTTGCTAGAACTACACCGATGCCTCTTCCTCATTTATTGACTGCACCATCGAAGTACAAACACCACTAATGCTCATTTTGAGGTCCTTCCAGTTCTTCCTCGTCCATTGCAAACAATATATCTTCATCTAGGAACTGGGTTTGCAGCAGCTGATATTCTGGCAACGATAGGTCGGCTAAGTGATCCGCCATTGCTTGTCCTTTCATGGACTTCTGTGTGACAAAGGTGATATCGTATTGGGACAACATTACCTGCCATTTAACACATCTACCCACCAAGACTGGCTTCTGGAACAGATATTTGATAGGGTCATGCCGACATAATAACAATACTGGATATGCCAGAGGCGTTGTGTGGCCCACACCAGGGATAAGCAGACTTTCTCTATTGGGCTGTATTTAACCTCGCAGTCATTGAACTTTTTGCTGAGGTAGTAGATAGCCTTCTCTTTACACCCAGATTCATCGTGCTGACCCAGAACTGCGCCCATTGAATGTTGTGTTGTAGAGAGATATAGCAGCAGAGGGTGCCCTGGTGTAGGTGGAACTAAAACTAGGGGCTTCACCAGAAGCTGCTTGATTTTATCAAAGGCTGCTTGACATTCATCTCCAGCAAGTCTGGGCGTTTTTCCTCAGTAGCTTGAATATGGGTTCACATATAGGCGTAAGCTGTGCAATGAACCTGCTGATGTATTGTAGCCGGCCTAATAAACCACGAATCTCTTTCTCGATGGTTGGAGGAGGCATGTCAACAATAGCTCTGGCTTTGTGGGGGTCCACTTCAATTCTCCTCTGACTGATGATGTAACCCAGTAGCTTTCTAGAGGATACCCCAAATACACACTTGTTGGAGTTCAGGTGGAGCTTATACTTTCGCAGGCGATCAAACAACTTTCTCAAACAGGAAAGATGGTCCTTGGGCTCCTTAGACTTGGCAATCATGTCATCCACATATACTTCAACCTCCTGATGCATAAGATCGTGGAATAATGCTGTCATAGCCCTTTGGTATGTTGCACCAGCATTCTTCAACCCGAATAGCATCACTCTATAACAGAAGACTCCCCATGGGGTGATGAAAGATGTCTTCTCCATATCTTCTTTAGCCATTCTGATCTGGTTGTATCCTGAAAATCCGTCCATAAATGACAACATCTTATGCCCTGCAGTGTTGTCTACTAGAATATCGATACGGGGGAGCGAGAAATCATCTTTGGGACTCACGTTGTTGAGATCTCGATAATCGATGCACATGTGAACTCGTCCATCCTTTTTCGGCATAGGCACCACATTGGCGAGCCATTTAGGATACAACACGACCAAGAGGAAGTTGACTTTGTGCTGTTTCATGATTTCTTCTTTGAGCTTCAAAAGCCATTGGGGTCGCCATCTACGAAGCTTCTGCTTGACTGGCTTTGAATTTGGTATTAGTGGTAATGTATGAACTACCACTTCAATGTCTAGTCCCACCATGTCATCATAGCTCCATGCAAAGACATCTACATATTCTTTCAGAAAAGCTATAAACTCTGCCTTTGCTTGTGGTGATAAACTGGCACTGATGCGTGTTTCTTTGACATCTTCCGCTGTGCCAATATTGATAAGCTCTGTCTCCTCTTCTACATGAAGGTTTGGGCCATCTAGGTCATTATCAAAGAATGGGATTTGTGATGGCTCATCATCATTATCCGCTCCATGGACCTCATCCCCTTCTTCATAGGTGATTAGCTCGGACAAGATTTCTTTTTCAAATGCCGGATCTATTATGTCAACTGAGAAGACCTCTTCTGCTTCTGCGCCCTGATGGTGCTTAATGACTGTCACAGTGACTTTTTTGTTCTTGTATCGGCATTGTGCTACTTCTTCGGTTTCCTTGTCCAGATGATCTGGGGAGCTGGGAGTCCCTGCCTCTGATGCCTTTTTATTTGATTTTTTTGGTATTTTCTTTGCTAGCTATTCAAGATTCTGCCTGCTGGCGGTTGCTCTATTGAAGGTTGGTGAGACTACTGCCGCCCATCTCACTCGTGCTTGATTCAAGGTTTTGATCCTCAGCCTCCAGGTGAGGCTTATACTGCCAATACCAGCTAGACCTTCCTCCCGACTGACAGGAGATTAACTCCATTGGTTTAGCATCCCTTCTGTCTGTCTCGTGCAATACCATAACTGAAACCTGATCCTGGGGCAGTATTGGTGCTTGTGCTGGTGCTGATGTGGCAACTGCTTTGCCCTTCCTTATGCGATCATACTCTACTAGGTCTTCTGCAAGCACATCCAGCTACTCCTGGAATAAGAGGTCCAGATCCTTGATGTCATCGTCTGAGTCTATTTCCGGGACCACTATCTGGACTGCTGACTGCTCTGTCTGACCACTGTTTTGCATGATCTCCTGCTGTGTACCCTGCTGCTCTAGCCGGCCGCTGTCCTGATATGGATCCTCTAGACAGACCCAAGCTGATGGCGCTGACACTGCATATGAACTGTGGTTTGGATCCATAATGCCTGCGCTGATAAAGTTGGCTAAATTCCGTGAAATAATCATCTTGGAAGACTTACCGAAGTGTTGCGATCTCTTCCCTTGGCAGTACCGCTCATAACCCAAACCGTCTCGCTCAAACCATTCTTCGGCCTCGATCGGCTCGGCGATTCCTTGGCCATAATGCCCTAGAGCCGATCCTTTCTCGTATCCCCATCTCACTCGTGCTTGATTCAAGGTTTTGATCCTCAGCCTCCAGGTGAGGCTTATACTGCCAATACCAGCTAGACCTTCCTCCCGACTGACAGGAGATTAACTCCATTGGTTTAGCATCCCTTCTGTCTGTCTCGTGCAATACCATAACTGAAACCTGATCCTGGGGCGGTATTGGTACTTGTGCTGGTGCTGATGTGGCAACTGCTTTGCCCTTCCTTATGCGATCATGCTCTACTAGGTCTTCTACAAGCACATCCAGCTACTCCTGGAATAAGAGGTCCAGATCCTTGATGTCATCGTCTGAGTCTGTTTCCGGGACCACTATCTGGACTGCTGACTGCTCTGTTTGACCACTGTTTTGCATGATCTCCTGCTGTGTACCCTGCTGCTCTAGCCGACCGCTGTCCTGATATGGATCCTCTAGACAGACCCAAGCTGATGGCGCTGACAATGCATATGAACTGTGGTTTGGATCCATAATGCCTGCGCTGATAAAGTTGGCTAAATTCCGTGAAATAATCATCTTGGAAGACTTACCGAAGCGTTGCGATCTCTTCCCTTGGCAGTACCGCTCATAACCCAAACCGTCTCGCTCAAACCATTCTTCGGCCTCGATCGGCTCGGCGATTCCTTGGCCATAATGCCCTAGAGCCGATCCTTTCTCGTATCCCCATTTGCGACACAAGTTGTCGACCATCAAACGGGGGTTGCCAGAAGTGGCCAAATAGCCAGCAAGCTCCAAGGGTGGAATGAAATTAACTGGCTCAAACCGATTAACCCGATAGAGGACATCAGAAGGTTTAGGCTCGAAGCTTGGGTGGCTATGGCAGAGACAGATTCAACCTTCTCCATATCTTCTGCCAGGACAACAACGATATTGTCATCCCAGCAGAACTTGATCATACGATGGAGGGTTGAAGGAATGAGTTGATGCTTGTGAAGCCAAGGGCGTCCAAGCAAAAGATTGAAAGAGGGTTCGATGTCTACGACGTAGAATTCTACGACGAAGTGAGCAGGGCCTATAGTTAAAGGAATGATCAAGACTCCAAGCGCGTCATGATGCGTATTATCGAACGTTGTCATCCCCTTCACAGCTGGTGTAATATCTTCGGACTTGAATCCGATTGCACTTGCTGTACACAAGGGGCAAACATTCAAGCCTTCTCCATTGTCCACCAATGTGAGAGGGATGCGGAAGCTCCGATACTGCGCGGTGATAAACAAGGCGGAATTATGATTGGTGCCCTGAAGAGGTAACTCTTGGCTAGAGAAGGAGATGACCTGAGGCGCCACTATCATTCCTACCATGTTTTCTAGGATAGCAGGTTCTATAGTCTGGGATACATGGGCAGCCTGAAAAACTCTAAGGAAGGCTTCTTTATGCTCGGCCGATGTATGGATTAGATCCAAGATGGAAATATCGACTTTAACCTTCTTAAGCTGTGCAGTGATGTCAGTTGAAGGTTGGCTGCTAGTGGAAGGATTGGGCGGTGCTACTCTAGGCATAGGCGATTGAGGAGAATGTGCTTAGAGTTGGACAGGGGCTGCTGTTACAGGTGCTCGTGACCTAGATGGCTGGGCTGGCAATTGATTAGGGGTTAAAGTTGGGGGGTTAGGCCTAGATGCTAAGGGTTTGTATACTCTGCCCGATCGTGATACTTCTGCACACATTCCTGTGGCATAGTTCTAAGGAACACGATGCGTGTCATGGGTCAGAGTAACAACAACCGGGGGGCGGGCAACTAACTGTACAGGGGTGTTTAAAGAATAAGGGTCAGTAGGAGGATAAACCTGAGGATGTTGGGAGTATTGGTAAGAGTACTAGTGGGCCTGAGGGTGTGCTGTCTGTCTTGGCCTAGATTGGGGCCAGGTTGATAAATAGATTGGAGTTGGTGGCTGGGTATATACAACAGGTGGCGCCCCAGGGTACTCCGACTCGACAACCGGACGGATCACAAGAATAGATTCCTCGGAATTACCGAGGAAAGAACGATACAGATGGTGGGGAAAAGGGGACGACTCATCATGGATCAAGTCAGTTGGACGGATAGGGGAAGAGACAGACGAAGAAGAAGAAGAAGAAGCAAAGGAAACAAAATTGACTCCCGAGGAACCTAGCGCTCCCGAGGGTGAATGTTGTGGCAAGGGTTGGTTAACTATGTTGGGGTGTGTTGGCTGTGCTGCGGTGGCCACTAGTGTGTGTGCTGGGCCGGCTGCGTAGGTATTAATCACTATGACCCTCTGGTCAATCAAATCCTGGACAGCGTCCCTGAGTGTCAGGTAATTATCCGTTGAGTGGCCAGCCACCCGATGGAAATTGCAGACGCATTGGCATTATACCTGGCAGGAAGTGGATTAGGCGGAGGGCGCACCTCAGGCAGCCTCATCAGGGATGCGACCTTGGGATATACCATGCTTAAAGGCTCCACTAAAGGGGTATAGTGGCGCCTGTCACAGCGTTGTCTCTTCGGTTGTGGATGTGCCAATGGTGGGCGCATCCTAGCCGGTGGATTAGGGTATACTGGTGTGGCAGTGGGGGTAATGTGTGATGCATGCGGTGCTCTAGGTGTACGTGTGGGTGCATAAACTACTTGGCATTGCGGGGGCGGGCGGACATTTGCTGGAGCAGCAGGGGATCTGATATAGGAAACTATATTTTTGGAGGGATCCCGCCTCCTGGGTGGATTGGTGTTGTTGTTGTTGTTGCTATTGTTAGGGCCACTATGCGAGCCAGTGGCCTGTTTGGTAAATGCTGAGAGCGCTGGAAAACTGCCGCCGCGTAGTGAGCTCTCAACACGGGCGCCCACCCGAAGTAGTGCCGAGAAAGTGGTAACATGTTGGATGCTAAGCAGAGCCTCGACTGCTGGCTGTGCTCCTTGGATTATAATCTCGATAGACTCCTCGTCGAAGGGTCTATCTTTGACTTGTGAAGCCAAGGAGCGCCGACGTCCAAGATACTCCCCAAACGTTTCTTGGGGCCTCTGCTTGATAGTGACTAGGTCCTCCCGCTTGGGGACTAAGTCAAGATTAAAGGAATATTGTTCCAGGAATGCCTGTGTAAGGTCTTCCCAAGTCTTGATGGTGGCCATGTTGAGGGAAGTGAACCACTTCAACGCGGGCCCCGTGAGACACTTTTGGAACAGGTGAATCAACAACCTCTCGTCCGCTTGAAGCTAGGCGAGGTCTCCGTAATAAGCTTTTAGGTGGAAAATTGGGCAGCCCCTACCATTGTATTTTTCAAACTCCGGGATTTGGAAATTCGGGGGGAGAGTCGCCTTTGGGAAATAACAGCAGTCCCGAAATTGGTAGGACTGGCAATCCCCGCCTTGCACTTGTCGGAGAGTGCGCTCCAGATCATTTACTATCGCGAAGAGAGCATCTGGAGCTACTGCAGCTGTGGATTGTGCAGTAGAGGAGGGTGCCACGTACACTGTATGGGTCGCCCCTAGGGGTTCCTTCGGATCCACCATTCCGCCATCTAATGCTACGGCAGGATGGCCAGTGTACCCGTGCATGGGTGCATTGTGCTGTGGGACAAAGGATGAGGCTTGTGTGTGGTAAAAGGGTGATGATAATGTAGGGGGTGGTGCAGCAAGTGGTGCAGAGTGTGGGAGCAAGAGTTGTTGGACCGGGATGGTCTCCGGTACAATGTTCACAAATGGCTATGCTCCCGCCGACCTAGGGGCTGGCCACCAGATCGGAGGGATGCATGTTGTGGTGAGTGCTGTGCAGGTGTAACATAAGGTAGTGTCGACACCCCTATTGCTAGAGAAACAAGGGATGGCGAACGGCTGTGGAGGGAGTGCAGTGGGTGCAAACTGTGGTCCTAAGGCCGGTTGCACAGGCAACTCAGGAGCTAGGAAGGACAGAGCTGAAAAGGGCTAGAGTGCCAGTACCAATCCCTGCAACTGCTGGGCTAGGGCCGACATTTGCTGCAGTTGCGCGGTGACGGGATCATCACCGGTAGCTCCGAAAGACGAAGGCAAGACAGGAGAGGAAACAGGAGGCTGAGATCCCAGTTGTCCGAACTAGGGGGTGGCTACTATTGAAACAGCCGTAATGGGAGGAGGGTTAGTAAACACATAGCCCTGAGGAGAAACAGACTCAACTGCTGTGGCCCCAACAGCAGGAGAAGACCAGACAGGTGGTCCCGAAGGCGGGGTTGCCACAGGGACACGGAATTGAGGTAGTGGAGGTCCTCAAGAAGCTAAGGCAAAAGTGGAGGCAGCAGTGATGACTGGAACAGACAGAAAGGAAGAGTATCCCGAGACAGGGACCTCCTTCTGGATGGTAGGGGAAAGGGACTCGCTGGCATGTTGGGCCATCATGGATCGCGAGCGAGTAAGGATTGGACTGCGGCTGGGAAGAAGAGGATGAATCCTAGGATGAGCTATCGTCAGAAGTGACGAATAACTCGGGAGACGCGGTCGAAAGAGGGTCGCAAACAGAGTCAGTGAAAGGAAGGGTCTCGAGCTCAGGCTAAGGAACTCACAAACCAAGAATCCTATGAACAAAAACAAACAAGTTAGAAAAGATGCAATGTTTATGGTGGTATGAGATGCAAATGAATGCTTCTAAAATTCACTCTCTTACAATCTAGGGGTGTCCTATTAAGCTGTCTACTCTGGGTTCACATAGGGTGAATGGGTCTCCGATTCAAGTTTAGAAAAAGTAAGGTCCCCATTCTAAATCCCAGCCAAAGCTTAAGCAGTGAACGGGTGGTGCGTTCGGGGCCTCATCCTCTGCCAAAGCAGTAGGTTGTACCCTCTACTAACACCGACACAACCCTAGACAAGGGGGGACATACCCGACATTTCATCCCACGCCAAAGCCATAGGATGAGACACCGAGAAATGTCCTTCGCAGACTGTATAGGCGAACAAAAGAGAGGAGAAAATGCATGTCCTATATGATGTGTGCAAAGTATGCTTTGAGCCTTTTACTTGCAAGCTTATTAAACTGTGGGGGAAAATTTGCAATTGGTCACTAGTTTGCGCCTTAATTACTGACTTTGTTTTTTATATTTTCTTTAACCAAATGGGGAGAGCAAACATGTCTCTAATTCTCCTAAACATGACATATACAAGAAGGGAAATAAACATACAAATCAGCCATGAATTAATAAACAAAAGCATGTGTAGACTATGTGCATCAGTGGTGACATAGCAGATGTGTAAAAGGAAAACACCCATTATGCAAAAAACATGTATGCAAGAAAAACACCACTTATAAAAGGGACAACCAAAGCAAGGCATAGAAATAGGCAAGCAAGGGGGAAAGCCAAAGTAAATGAGAAACCTAAAACAAAAGCCGGGATCTGGTTATCCCCAGCGGAGTCGCCAGTTCCTGTAACCATGCCGGTGATAGCCTCGGGGCTTGGCGCGAAGGGCCAAATACACGAGGAGCGGCAAAGTCACGGCAGAAATAAAATAAAAAATGCAGGAGTCGCCACCTAGTCTATTAAAATGGAAGACGAGGAAAACCATATAAATCATGCAAATAAGCCAATGGAAAAGAAGGTCTCAAACCAGGAAAAGGGTAAAGATCCCTGTTACGCACGAGGAAGGTGTTAGGCACCCTCGTATGCCCGATAAATCGGTCTTTCTATAGGTTTCTCATTTGCTTATGAAATGTCGGCTTTTCAGCCTTTACTGTACGTCCGAGGGCGATGTGCCATGCCATGCAAGGTGAGTGGTGTCTTATGCTAAAAATAAGGGTGCATGGAGTGCTGGGTGTGTCCTAATGCTCAGAAGTATTGCTCATATCTCGGGTCAAATGGCGATGCAAAGATATTGCATAAATAAGATCAAGGATCTAGGTATTTTGAGCTACTTTTCATCCTTGCTTTGCTATATGCTAAATGTACTCTAACATACATAAAAAGGATTGAAAACAGAATTGGATATTCTTGATATATCCTGGAAGAAAACCAGAAAAATCCAGAAGTAAATCAGAGCAGGGAATCATGCTAAAAAACTATGCGAAAGCTGCTGTGTGCTACTGAAAAATAGGCTGATGTGCCTGTGTGGTGCACCAGACTGGTGCTCCAGTCTAGTGCGCCACCTATGTGCTCCTATGTGGGCCAGGAAAATGTGCTGAGGCAAAACAGAAATCCTATAGTGCAAAGTCATATAAATGCGCTCTAAAAAAGCTATGCAATGCAAAAAACGTTGCAAAATCAGAAAATATCCTTTAAAAATGAAAGAAATGCAAGTATGGATCTTGTGCTCAGGATCTAATAGCCTCACACAAGGTCACATCCTACTCATGAAAATAACAGGGTCCAATCATACCACTAGATCATGGGCTGATGCATAAGATTCTCCATATAGGAGTAAATGGCAATCAGCCTACCAGATTTGGACTATGGACTGAATGTTCAAAAGGTAAAGCAACTGGAAAAGAAACATTATTTGTGGTTGAAATCATGCATGCACAATCATAAAATACCAAAGAATCATCACTGAAAAAATCAGATTCAAAATCATTTGGGAAAACATGCAGATGAGGATGCAATGGAGGGTGATTTGCTTTCTGCCCAGTCTGGTGCACCAGAATGATGCGCCAAAGTGGTGCTCTAGTTAGATGCACCTCTCTGGTGCGCCATATTGGTGCTCCAGAATGGTGCCCCTCATAAAATCTGAATCAGACTGCAGTCTGATTCAGAATCTGGTTCAGATTCAGAGACAGGTGATTCTCCTTTTTTTTTATATGATTAAACCAATTATGCAGATAGAAACTGAAACATGATGAAATGCAAAATGAATAGAAATTTTTATTATTTGATTCAAAAAAACAAGATGATTCATGGATTCATGGCAGAAAAATGTTTATACAAGATTCTAAAGAACATGCATGAGAAAATAAGCTCGACAAGACATATGCAAGTGGTGAATACGTCAAGAACATCTCTATTGCATATCTTAGCATACATGTGCATGGATCATGGATCCTAGTGCAAAGAAATAGAGAAGAAAAATAATAAAACCACTCATAGGACTTACATGATGCAGATTTTTAACATATGGATCCTACATGCAGGACATCTTGTATATGAAATCGACATTTTATCATAAAAATCTCTTATATAAACTGCAAAAATCAGATTATATGTTAAGTTCAAGGCATGCTTTATCTTGGTGCATGAGCTGAAATTAAAGAAGAAGGGAAAGAGAGGACCTACCTCCCAAGGTGTTCCTTCCTGAGATATCAAAGATAATGGGATCCTTGTTGCTTTGGAAGGGCTGGCAATGCTTCAAAATATAAAGGAGTGCTTGAGAGAAAAGAGAGTGGATTGCAGAAAATAGTAGATAGCTTGCACTAGATCTTCTTTAAGATGATAAGATCAGCTCCTAAGGTCAGATCACCAGGGGGCCCAAATGGTTGCCTATGGATGTCCTTATATAGGAAATTCTCAAAGGTAACCCCTTGAGAATACAAGCAGCCTCGTAAACGAAAAGCCTAGGAAGATTCCATGGCATATTCGCTGGCAAAGGTTACAAACATGGGAGGTGGAAAGCCAGCAGCCAGTAGCCTGAAAAGGGGCTGTGTGCCAGCTTGGTGTGCCAGGTAGGTGCGCCTGGTTCGTGCTCCAGCTAGGTGTGCCATTGTAGTGCTCCTGCTCGGTGTTCCAAACAGGTGCTCCACATTGGTGCTCTAACTTGGTGCTCTCCCCTACTTGTCTGAATTTCTAATTGGACTACAGGCCTGCTATAGGTTTGTGGTTGGTTTAGCTAATGGGATTAGGTTTGCCACATCCAAAGCAACATCTGGAAAGCTTATCTATGAGTCACCTCAAAATCGAGGTGTCTACAGAACCCACACAGTTTGAAGACCCCACTAGACCTCTCACTAAACTCAAGCAAATAGGTTCTCTAAAGGAGTACCAAGGAGGTTTTGAGAACCTAGCTAACCAAGTCCTTGGGCTTAGTGAGGCTTTCCTAGTTAGTTGTTTTGTCAACGGCCTCAGAGTTGAGATCAAGTGGGAGGTTCAAATGTTTCGACCCACTTCCCTCACCATGGTTGTAGGATTAGCCAAAGTCCAAGAGGAAAAGCTAGCCGCTCATTGTCAGAGCTTTCGTTCTGATGGTGGAAAGGGCTTGCTACCCACCCCACATGCCCCCACTGTAGCACGACCTTCCGATGACTGTCTCTGGCTAAGGCCAGGGAGAGACGAGAGAAGGGACTTTGCTTTAACTACGATGAGAAGTTCGTACTTGGTCACTAGTGTAGGACCTCACGTGCTTTCTACAGTAAGGTGGACGATGATGGAGATGAGTCCCCGGACATAGGGGAGTTGTTCAGTGGTGAGCCCAGCAAGGAAGATGATAGTGGAGCCACTTCGGAGATATCTCTTCAGGCCATCACGGGCTTCTTCGTGGTAGAGGCCATGTGAGTGCCAGGCGTAATCTAGAAACTACCCATCACTATGCTCATTAATAATGGGAGCTCCCACAACTTTATTGACTGTCGACTAGTGAAACGACTAGGGCTTTGGGCTACCAGCGACCACTACTTTGAATTTATGATAGCAAACGGGGATAGTGTTCAAAGCATGGGAATATGCTCTTCCCTTGAGTTGAGATAGGAGGACTTCAAGGTAGTGGCCAACTTCTTTGTTCTGCCACTAAGAGGGGGTTGACATGGTGATGGGTTTAGCCTAGTTATGTGAGTTTGGACTCATTGTGTGGGATGTCAAGAAGATGTCCATGCTCTTCCAACAAGAGGGTCAGGAGGTCTGACTCTAAGGATGACGACACGCAGTTGGAATTTATCATCGGAGCACAACTTCAACATGACTTGCCTTGGGTGGCTGAGTTGGCTTTGCTCTAACTGTGCTCGATGCAACTAGTAAGAGGAGCCATGAAACCCAACCCCATGATACAACAGCTACTTCATACTTTCTTAGAGGTCTTTGAGCAACCCTATGGGCTCCCACTAACTCAGGCATGTGACCATTGGATACCTCTAGTGGATGAGACGAAACTAGTGGCTACCAAACCTTATAGGTACCCGTTCTACTAGAAAAACATCTTTGAAGGACTTATCAGGGAGGCACTATAGCAAGGAGTCATCCGGGTTAGCCATAGTCCTTTTTCTTCTTTGTCATTATTGGTGCGCAAAGCAGACGGAACGTGGAGACTCTACGTGGACTACCACGCTCTCAACCGACAGACCATCAAGGACAAGTATCCTATCTTGGTGATAGATGAGTTATTAGATGAACTCCATGGAGCTTACTACTTCTCCAAGCTCGACTTACAGTTTGAGTATCACCAAAATATGGTGGCAAAGCCAGATGTTTCAAAGACGGCATTCCACACTCACTAGGGCCATTATGAATTCCTTGTCATGCCCTTAAGGCTGACCAACACTCCCTTCACCTTTCAAGGATTAATGAATGAGGTATTCCGACCCTAACTCCACTACTTTGTCTTAGTGTTTTTTGATAATATCTTGGTGTATAGTTGCCGCTAGGAAGAACACCTCAACCACTTACAAATGGTCCTTAAAAGTCTCCAAAAGCATTGTTTGCATCCCAAGATATCCAAGTGCTAGTTTGGGATGCAAAGTGTGGAGTACCTAGGCCATGTTATTATGAAGAATGGGGTGGTTGTTGACTACAACAAGATATAGTGCATTCTAGATTGGCTAGAACCCAAGACCATCAAGGCATTGTGTGGATTCTTGGGACTCACTGGATATTACCAAAAGTTCGTGAAGGATTACAACAAGATAGTAGTTCCACTCACGGCCTACCTTCAGAAGGACTCCTTTGCATGGGGGCCGAAAACGCAGTCTGTGTTCCAAGCACTCAAGGAAGCTATGACCCGTCCACCAATATTGGCTTTGCTGGACTTCACTCAAGAGTTTATACTTGAGTGTGATCGATGCATCTGGCATTGGTGTTGGGGGAGTACTCATGCAGAAAGAGTGTCCCATTGCTTTCATAAGCCAAGCTCTCAAAGGTAAATATCACTCCCTTTCTACTTATGAACAAGAGATGTTTGCAATAATCGTTGCCGTGCAAAAATGGAAGTCATACCTTCTCAAACGGCCCTTCAAGATACGAACATACCAACAGAGCCTCTGTTACTCCTCGAGTAGTGTATCAACACCCCAACTCAACAAAAATGGCTCAAAAAGCTCATGGGATTCGAGTATACCATAGAGTACAAAGAGAGACCTTTCAATTGAGTAGCCAACACTTTGTTGTGTTTTATCACCAACATGGAGCTACAGGTAGTATCTCTTCCACGCCCTATGTGGTTTGAAATGGTCAAAGCCCAGTACCATGAGTGTGAGGAACTCAAATAGCTTGTGAGCAAGTGACATGAAGAAACACTCAATGTAAGGAAATATTCAATGAAAAACAACATGATTTACAAAAAGGGGAGGTTGGTCATTGCACCACGTCCTACTCTACTCCCATGCATACTACAAGAGCTCCATGATTCCCTTACTGCTGGCCACAAAGGTTTTCATCGAACTCTCTATCAGGTGCAACAAACATTTTACTGGAAGGGATTGCGGATGGATGTCCGCTCCCATATCTAGGAATGTGACATGTGCCAGCAACACAAGGATGAGACGCAATCCCCCGTCGATCTCCTCCATCCTCTACCCATTCCAATGGAGGGGTAGATTGATATCTCAATGGATTTCATAAAAGGTTTACCTTCATCTCAGTCTAAGTTTGTGATCATGGTCATGGTGGACCAGCTATCAAAATACTCCCATTTCATCCCTTTACCACATCCATATACAGTACCATCAATATATGGCTCAAGCTTTTGTCCACAATGTGATTAAAATCCATGGCATACCGAAAACCATAGTTAGTGACTGTGATGCCATCTTCACTAGCCTATTCTAGAAGGAGCTTTTTAAGCTCCAAGGAACAACTCTCACAATGAGCACAGCCTATCATTCCCAAATGGATGGCCAGTCTGAAGTTATCAACCACTGGTTGGAGACCTAATTACGGTGCTTTTGCTCCATGAAGCCAATGGAATGGGTTAAATGGCTTCCATGGGTCGAGTGGAGTTACAATACATCCTACCAGTCGTCAAGAAAAACAACTCCCTTTGAAGTAATTTATGGACACCCCCTATCTTATCATATGTCCCTAGCACCACGAAGGTAGACGTAGTCGATCGCTACCTCCATAACTAGGATGATGTGCTGCAAATCTTGAGGCACAACTTGGAGAAAGCTCAACATAGGATGAAGAGGCTGGCCGACCAACACTGCATTGATCGACAATATGACGTTAGCGAATGGGTTTATTTGAAGCTACAACCATACCATTAATCCACCATAGCTTGCTAGACAGTGCAAAAACTAAGCCCCCAATACAATAGTCTCTTCCAAATCAAAGGTAAGGTGGGAAAGGTAGCCTACAAGCTATCTCTTCTTGAGGGTGCCAAGATTCACCCCATCATCCATGTCTCAATCCTAAAAGCACAAGTGGGGAGCTCAGACCCCATCACTTCATCCCTGTCGGACGGGTTGATAGAAGAAGTACCCACCAAATACCCTCATACAGTAACATCCTAGAATTCAGAAAAGATGTAATTAAGAAGTATCATGTAATTCTGGGATTTATTATTAATGGATGATTATGTTGGGTGTGGCAACCTTGTCCTTGTGTTAGTGGTGTGATTGTCCTTTGGTGTTGGCTGGTGGTTTGGTTAACTCAATTCAGGGTGGTCCAAGCGCAGGTCTTAGGCACACAAGATTGACGCACGATCCTAGTGCACCCTTGTGGTGCACCAAACCAACGCATGTTGGTGGCGCAATACAGTGTAACAATACGCATAGTGAACGCCGCCAAAGCCCATGCTGGCCATACCCTACTCTTCTTCTCTTTGGCAGCGATGCTGCATCCCCATTCCTTGCATCCTTTGATCCCTGCCATGCCTTCATGTCAACAGAATCTTCCCGTTGCGTCGTGCCATGCCCTGCTCAGTCGACGGTCGATGGTGTCACTAGCGAAGACGATGATGACCGAGGGCCTATAAATGGAGAAGGTGAGGCGAGGGGGAGGCATGGAGCTGTGAGGCCAGTGAGAGAGTTCGTGGGCTTGAGGAGAGGAGAGGATGAAAGTGCCGAAAGAGAGAGTTGTTGCTAGAGAAGAAGGAGATTCTCGGCCAACTCTGAGTACACGTCCTCCTCCCTTTTTCTTTCAAAAAGTCAGCTTAAATCATGATAAAATGCCAGAACAACATGTAATTAGTGGATAGTAATCTCCATGTGATTTTATTAGGATTTATCGAGGATTTTTGGTGAATTTTTCAGTAAGTGTTGCTACAGTGCTTTTTACCGACCTCTTCGGCTTTACGATTTTCTCTCTTGAGATTTACAAATCGGATCTTTATGAAATTTGTCCCAAATGGTAGAAGACTTAGGGATTAGTGTTTCCATGTATTTTTCAAAAATTTTCGGAGACTGAAAGTGGGTCCGCCCAAAGTTCCCACCTCCTATGATTTCGAGTGGCAACTCACTGAGCTGCTGCTTTGGATTTTCTACTTGGGACGCACCACAATGTCGCACCCAAGTGGCGCACCATGGTGACTCACCTAGGTGGCTCACCATGATGACTCACCTAGGTGGCTCACCATGATGACGCACCTAGGAGCAGTCAGTTTTGGAAGTTTGAATAATTGGTGAGTTTTGATTCGTGGAAATGATTTCTGTAATGAAAATGTTTTCAATTGATGTTTTAAAAGGGAAAAGCATGTTTTCAAAAGTTTTCCGTGGCTTTGAGACAAATCTACGTGGTGGTAGGGACATAGTCGTTATGGTATGAGGCCTTCATGAAATCGATATATTCCCTAGACGTGGTTGCTGATGATAGGCACTGGTAAGGTACTGTAGGGCCTGGGTGAAAGCGATCGGTCCACCCTCTTTACCTAGTGTTGGCTGGGCCTTGGGTTGTGAGTCTCGAGGTGTCCGAACACACAGGGGCGTTGTGAAGACGCACCCCGTGTGTGTGTTTATGACCTGTGTGGTCATGATACTGTGAGGCATGTGTGGCCGAGGTGGGTGGACTCTTACGCGGGGTGATTCACTGCGGTAGTGCAGTAGGGTCAAGGTTAGTGCCTCGCCAACTGCTTGTGGCTGGGTCGGTCACCTGTGACCAGGGTGATGCGACGAATTTTAGTCTGACTGTGTATGAGCTTGGTTTTAAGCTAGAACTGGCGCGTGAGTTTCTCTTGAGGTTTTTGTCAGGTTCTAGTCCTGACTTGTGGTTTTAGCTAGTTCTAGCCAAGGTTTGGATAAACTATGTTGTGTGCTATTTTAGGCCGGTTGCTAGTTGAGTTTGGTTTTCATGAAATGCATAAATGATTTGAAAAGATGTATGAAATTTCAAAAGAAACAAAAAAAGAATATTTGAAAAGCATGAACTACAGAATGTTTGAAAAGTACTTGTGATTGAGAAAATAAGATGGCTTTACATGTGTTTTGTTTATTTTTGGTGGGCATGTGCTGGGTGACATTCGGTCACTCACGCGTTTTATGTATTGGTTTTCAGGTGCAGATATTAGTGTAGTCTAATACTGGTGCACATAGAAAGGAACCATTAACTACACACGAGGTTTTGGGTAGTTAATTAGTTGTTTAAGTTGTTTATTTGCTTTATTTTAGTTTAATTCTGTTAATTAGTTAAATGGGTAATACTGATGCTGATTTGTGATGCACTGGAGCGTTACACATACCATCTTGGACTATAGGATGGTAAAACATAGGAATCGAGCTGTGACAGAAGATCTCATACATTGGGACAAAACTCCACCATAGGAGGCTACCTGATGAAGTTGTTTGATTTCTAGAAGTCCTATCCTTTATTCGACCATGAGGACACAGTCTCTCGTCAAGTGAGGGACAATGATATGACCACCTGCACTACCAGCTTGACAAGGATCACCTTGGGATCGTTGCCCACTAGTGGCCATCCTATACAACCTGACCTGGATCCCTCGTAGCCAGTGGACGTTAAGGTAAGGCTGAAGGATGTCATGCAATAGGTGGACGTAAAAGGAAGGCTGAGCTTTACTGCCATGTAGCATAGTACGTAGCTTTATTTGTTGGTGATGTTAGCTTAGTGTTAGTCCTATAGTTAGCATAGTTATTAGTGTTTTTATTAAGTTGATGTAGTAGCTAGTCTAATAGTCAATTGTAATCACCCTAGAGGGTCCTATTAATACAAAAGTGTTGTCACTTAAGAGGTAGTGATTATCCCTACACACACACACTCTCTCTTTGTCTCTCTCTCCCCTTCTGCTTCCTCTGCCTCCCTTTTGTCTGCCATGATTGGTCGTCGGCAAGCTCGTCACGATCAGTTAAGAGCGTCAGTGACCTCCTCCCGGTTTGCTCATACCAAGACATTCGGTTGAGATATACTTAATGATGATAGGGAAGAAGCTTATGATCTCTTTGTGGTGTTGACAAAACTTGAGATCATCAGTTTATCAAGAAAAACAAGAAAAAAAAAGGTTTGGGAAAAAAGATGAAAGAAGAAAATTTTGGTGATGATATTGGATTTGGAGTTTATGACATAGAAAAAATTAAAAAAGATAGAAAAGAAGAAGATAGGAAAGAAGGACAAATTTGTCCAAAAGAAATATTATAAAGATCACGTGACCCTTCAAACCTGATGGAAGGATCTTATTGTTTAACAAAGCTAATTGAGAATGATAAATTGTAACAAAAAAAGTTTAAGATACTAAACTAAAAAACTCAAATAATTAAGTCAAATAAATAGAAGAATATGGAAAGAAAGACCAATTTGTCAAAAAAAAAACTATAATTCTTTAAACTTAATGGAAGGGATCTTATTGTTTAAAGGTAACAAGATGAAAAACATGAATAATTAAAAAAGATAAATTATAATTTAATACAAAAAAAAGTGCAAAAGAATCAGTTACTTCATACATTACTTATACCTATTTATTCTGTCACTCACCATAACAGCTAAACAATCTAAACTGTATAAGGACAATCGATATTCTCTGAACATTTGATGTGTGATATAATCATAGACCATAGCATTAGTAAATTTCAAACTGTAACTGTACTCGACGAATCGACTTTCCTAGAGATGACAAGATGCCCGAACAAACTGCTTGCAGAGGATTTCATTGTCATGTGCACATCAACAAAAGTTTTTCAAAAGAACCTTTTACACAGGGATTTACTTCTGATAGAATTTTTCCCTTTTCAAGGAACCTATCTTGTAGCTTCTTTCTGATTAGAACAAGTGCTGTTCCTGACATTCAACAGACGTGCAATTTCAAGAAATCACTTTATAATTTGGCATAAGCCATTTAACTTTATTGAAACTTGCTCGACGATAATTGTAGAAGCCATGCGCATAACAAATGGGTTCCACAATCAAATGAGAAACTAGTTCAGCAACTCCATATTTTCAGTAAAAGGACCTTGGCTACAATTACAAGAGAGAGTACCTACCTTACAAGGACAACAACAGACATGTAGAATTGCAAATATTCTTCGTCTACAAAGGTGACTATGTTCATGAACTTAAGCCATTCTTTAGGTCTGGCCGGAGTTAGATCTTTTTGTTACAATGGGCTGTAGTCACCTTGAGCTCAAAAGGCTACTTGTTGGGTAATAGTGTAGATTGTATATTAATGTGTTTTCGGTCCTTAAGTGGGCTTGGAATAATCACTAATTACATGTTTGGACTTCTAATAAGAGGGTTGAGTAACTTCGGTTCATAATATCCAAGTTGGATGGCCCCATTCTCTAGCATAATTAGCAAGGACGGAAGATTATATCAGCAATGCTTCGTAGAACAAATAAACAAAGAATAGAATAAGAAAAACGATCTCTGGCATATAGACTAGCTAAAGCATGGAAGAGGTGAAATGACTGTATAAGAACATAAGGTTGTGGTTGCGGTTGAGGCAAATAAGACGTCATTGCCATATTTATAAACAATTGTTGTAACATCTTCCATCTTCATGTGCATGCTAAGATCTCCAACCTTTAGATCCTCCAATGGGCTTGCTCGTTCTTCGGCCCAGTGGGCTTTTTCTTGTTTTCAAAAATGCATCGCTGGCACGGAAAGGAGTGCTCTCTCTTTAGGCCCTTGTTCTGTAAGCTGCCAGTGATTTCTCATCGACTTCGGAAAGAAATGGGGAACTTCGTTCTTCCGACGCTGACGACGAAGAGAGAGGTCGACACCTTCCTCATGAACACCCTCGACAAGGTCGCTGTCCTCCGCTTCGCCAGACGTTCCCTCTCCAACCACGACTGCATCCTCCTCGATGACATTGTAACCGAACTCTTCTTCTTCTTCTTCTTCTCTTTGTTTCGATTCTTCGATTTCACGTTTCCTAAAGGATTTGAATTTTCTTTTTGGTCTTAATCAGTTGTTCAAGGCCTCGAGGGAGGTCTCGAAGTTCGCGGCTATTGCTCTGGTCGACGCGGATGCGGAGGAGGTCGAGGTCTATGTGAAGTACTTTGACATCACCTTGTTCCCGTCCACTGTCTTCTTCTTCAACACATACCACATGAAGATCAACTCCGGGTACGAGTTCTTGTTTTTGTTACGTGATTGATGTTTGTGTTTGCCTATTGCTTCAAAAAACTAATCTAAAATCGGCTAATTGGTTTCATGCGTAATGTTTTATGTATTTGGTGTATGTTGTGTGGTTTGTTAATGTGGTTTACCCTTCGAATTCTCTTTTAGGGTTCAGGGTTTAGGATTTATGATTGGGTTGCTGTGAGTGAATGAGATTTTCTTTGGATCGTAGTTTGTGTAGGATCGAAAAAAAAAAACTCTAGAAGGGGGTTGAACAGAGCTATATCCTGATGTACACAAATAATCCATTAAGCACCAAATTGATAGATCTCACCAAAATAGTTGGAAACATTCACCACAGAGATCATTCACATAGCATATACAGTGTTTTATACTGATTCAGATTGCATCCTACTCCAGTCTTCACACACCACCGTTGTGAAGTTCCACTATGCTTCTCCCTTGAAAGGGCAAAGAAGAATTCTTCATACATTGAAGGATCCAAGCACACTCTCTTACAATAGAATGATTGAAAGATTGGAAAACAAGTGATCACAATAGAAATGAAGTTTTGGTGATCTAGGAAGGCTAGAAGTTTTTAGAAAGTGTGGAGAACCTTGTGTCTTCAAAAGCCTTAGATGTCTTTATATAGACCTGTAAAAAAATAATCGTTAAAATAATTCAAGTTGGCGTCTGTAGCACGTAGTGGAACATGTTTAAAAAAATTATAAAGTAGTATGTTTAAATTATCTTCACCACTTGTGAATTTACAAATAATAGCATCTTGATTAATAATTTTCTTATTTAATGTAATAATATCATCAATATAACATGTTTTTTGAAATAACAGTTCATCACATCTACCATTTAAGACTTGAATGTCATGCATAAGAGATTTAACAGTATATACTCATGAATTTTTACTATGTAGAAATCTCATTTTCTAAACAAGTTAATTGTTTTTTGTATGTTTATTCAAATGACAAATATTTGAATATCTCTCATATAACTCATTAAAAGCATCATTGAGTTCATCAAAAGAAAAATCACTTATTAACTCAAACACATTAGATTTTATGACCATGAAGCACATATTTGCTATTTCTTCTTTATCTCTCGAGTCATTGTTTGAACCATTGTAGTCACTTTGATCCCATTCGGCTTGATATACTCTCTTTCTCTTGTCATCTTTTCTTTTTGAAGTTTTCATGAAAGGACAATCCATGATCATATGTGGCTAGGCTTTTTATAGTTAATGCACGTTCTTACATCTTGAACTTATTCATTGTCTTTCTTTTGAGTAGATGACTTGTGATCGTTTCGGCGATGTATTCGACAAAAGGACTTTCCTTTCTTTAAAAACTTCTTAAATTCTTTGTAATTAGAGTTAATTCTTCATCCGAATCAAGGGCTTCAAAAGTTGAGTCAGCCTTCAAAGCTATACTGTGCTTATTTGACTTTTGGTCTTCTCTTTCATTTTTTTGTATCTCATAAGTAATTAAGGTTCCCATGAGTTACTCTAAAGTCATTGTTGATAAATCCTTTGCTTTTTCGTTCAACGTGGTCTTTTTCTCTTAACCAATGGTGAGGGAATGAAGAATTTTTCTAACCTAGTCAGCTTGCGTATACTGTTTTCCAAGTCTTTGAAAACTATTAGTAATATTACTGAAACGAGTATGCATATCAACAATGCTTTCTTTTGGTTTCATCTTAAATAGTTCATATTTGTATACAAGTAAGTTAATTTTAGTTTCCTTGACATGGTTAGTACCTACATGTGTAACCTCTAAAGTATGCCACATTTCATATGTAGAGGTGCAAGTAGAAATTTTAGAAAACTCAGTCTTGTCTAAAGAGTAATATAAAGTGTGAACATACGATGAGGGAGGTGTGCTTGGGATGGAGCCATGCGCACATCGAAAGGCCACTAAAGGGCGATGCATCCGAGGAAGGATCTCAACTCGAAAATACTAGACAGAAATAAAAAAGAAAAGGGTAAGGAAAATAGAGTCGCTACCTAGTCTATTTAAATCTGAAAATCATATGCAAAGGATATTTGATAAAAGCAAAACAAGTTTGAAAACATGATGCTTTGTGCCAATGGATGCTACACATTGGATCATTGTGGACAGAGAAAGGGTAAGACTCTTGTCACCCACGGAGAAGGTGTTAGGTACCCCAGTACATCCAACGAAGTCGATTTTTCTTGGCTTAATCTTCTCGCATGTGTGGTTATGTAGGCATGTAAATGTCAAATAATGTATGCTCAAGGGCTAAGAGTTTGATCCCTTACAAATATGGGTGCTCCTTAATGTATGTCATGAGATGAGATGCTTGATGCTATGTAAATATGAGTCAAACATGTAGAGAGGAGAGATTTGGATGTGGAAAACCAAAGTAAAATGGAGAAAACATGCAAAACAGTGCTCTGCCTTGATGTTGTTTGAACTGAGGCAAGACATGCTAGTTATTCGCGTTGATGATACGTGTCAGCTACGTATGCCAAGGACACGTCTCAAGTGTTCTATTTTAGACAACAAGCTCTTATCACATGAATGGTGGAATTAAAACGATCGAATCAAGCCAATGGTTATCAGGGAAGCTTGCAAGGATGCCAATGCACATTGCCATTGATTAAAATCCAATCTAAGATGGATGTTCACTCTTCCCCACATCCGTAGTGTGTCATTAGGATGCCCTGACTCTCACAACCATTGAATGGGCTGTAAGCTCCGAAAATCCCACTATGCCACTAATGGAATGAGGAGAAAGGAAGAGAAGATAAGGAAAACACCATGTAATGCAATACCAAAGGAATGCAATGTGGCTTCTGAGTCCTATGTACCTCCACACTGTGACATCAAACCTATTTACTGTCACAAAGATGGTTGGTTAGAACAAGATGGTTCCTTGGTCAAGAGCTCATTGGAGCGTCATGGAGGTGATGAGGAATGGAGGTGCATGTTGGGATGAATCCTATATCGTGCTCAATGGCCAACGACCTCACATAAGAATTTGGAACCCATCACACAAGTGAGCGACAAAGATGTAAATGCAAGACAAAATCGGTCAAAAGCAAGGCTTACAAACTGTAACAAAGTTATGTGAGGTGGAGGAAAACTCAATTACACTAAGGGAAGAGTGCTCACCTATGTTGGCATTCAGGTTGTCCCTCTTGGTATATGGGTGGCTCGTAGTGGTTGTCCTCTCCAGGTTATGCTGCTTGGTTGCGACGGTGGCAGGGGAGGCTTGGTTATGGTTGTTGTAGTGGTGTTGTGTGAGGACTGCTAGTGCTTGGGACAACTGTGTTGTGTGGGTGCTTGCTATGGCTTAGGTGGCTAGAGGTGGTGGGGTGCTCAATTAGGGAAGCTGAGCGATGGCTATGGTCGGAGATGGAGGAGTGCGTTGGCTTCTCGAAACAAAGGTGGGCTTCTAGTCAGCAACCTCGTTATGGTTGAGGTGGTGGTGATTTTATAGTTGTGGTCATTGCATGAGAATTATGGATGCATAATAGAATTTCAAATAGGTAACTAGGATGCGAAATAATGGGATTTGATTGGGTTTTAAAATGAGATGAGGGACATTGTGGTCAATTCGCCTCAAAGAGCACCTTTGGATCCTTACCAACTACTGAGAAGTAAGGAAATGAGCATCTAGCAAGTGGATAGACAGTCTGGTCCTTTGTAGTAACTATTGATATAGGGCATTATACGGTAGGTTTTCGTATATGGAACACGTGCCAGTGAAACACGTTGAGGATATGCATCGGTTTTACACGTTAGACCTACTACAGGGCCTGTTTTTTGAGTGCTTGACCACAAATTAGGCTTAAGGTGTTTAAGGTTGGTGATTTTGGATAGGTTTATGGAAGTGGATGGATTTGTGGTGTTGGATAATGCTTCGTCGTAGTTGAAGCAAGCTTTTCTAGAATTTACCGATGAACGGTCTTAAAATTGGGTGCCACCATAAAAACAAAAGCAAATTGATTAAACGAAACAAAAATACAACATCAAAGAAACTAGTTCTGATATTAATTGTAAGATTAAAAAAAATCTCTAGAAGAGGGATTAAATAAAGTTATATATTAATGTATACAAATAATTGATTAAGCACCAAATTTAAAAGATCTCACTAAGATAGTTGAAAATATTTACCGTAGAGATCATTTACACTAGCATACATAGTGATTTATACTGGTTTGGACTCCATCTTACTCTAGTCTCCATGCTCCACTATATCGTAAAATTTCACTACGTTTCTCCTTTGAAAGGGTGGAGAAAAATCTGTTTACACCTCTCATTAAATTCTTTATACGTTGAAGGATGTAAGCACATCCTCTCTTACAATAGAATGAGTGAAAGATTGAAAAACAAGAGATCATAATAGAAATGAAGTTTTGGTGATTTAGAAAGGCTTGAAAATGATAGAACGTGTAGAAAGTTTTGTGTCTTCAAAAGCCTTAGATGTTTTTATATAGACTTGTTAAAAAAATAGTTGTGAATTTTCAGGTTGGCATTTGCAATACTTAGCGGACATATGAAAAGTCTCTTGTTCGAAACTAACCTTTGGTGGACGTCCGAAAATTCATTGTGTTGGAGACATGTTTCGATGGACGTTTGAAAATATTTTGCGTTGTTTTGGTAGATGTTTGAAAATACTCTACATTGTTGTCTTATTCTAATGGACGTCTGGGCAAACGTTTGTTTTCGATTGGAATGATTTTTGAATAAATACCTGTTATATATCTACAACAATCATTTCATTGAAATGACAACAAACAAAAATATCTCTAAACAACAAATTCAAACCACATTGACCATAAATATCTTGAATCACAAATTATCTTTGAATTTAAAAGAACAAACATTTAAATTTAAACATCCAAAATTTAAGTTAACATACATGACATCATCAAAATATCATATTCAAATTCTAACAACTTGTGACTCATCGGAATGAGAAGGCATTAGTGTAGGTGCCCTTGACCCTTGAGCATATGATATTTGTTGTTTTACCGAGACAATCCTATCATTTTTGTGTTGTAATATCTGAATCTTCATGAAGGACAGATCTCTTCTGTTAGAAAAAGTTTAAGTTGAGCATTAATGCACTTTCTTACGTGTACGTTACCATGGACTTGTTTTTTAGAATATTTTAGAGCTACACTGTTATCTCTTTAATTTGTTCAGTACCTATCCACTTTGGTAGTACTGGCATAATTTTAATGTCTTGGACTTTCAGGAGTGCTGATCATACTAAATGGGTGGGCTCGTTTCATAGTAAACAAGATTTTATTGATGTTGTGGAGGTATGTGTGCTGGGGCATTAATCGTTTTGGATTGTTTTGGATTATTCTATATTATGAAGCTATTTTCCCTTTATTATCAGCTTCAATCTGCTTCATTATACTTCTTGTTAGATCTAACTTTCTCGAGATCAAATATTCCATTGTTGAGATGGAAAGAGAATTGTATATTATTCCATGACAAAGGATTACAATCACACATATATATATTGAGAACACATACTTAATCCATAAGTAATCTAATAAATGGTTAACACAAAGATCCATAAAAGAATCTATTTATTCTAACACTCTCTCTCAAGTTAGAGCATTTTCAGCTTGTTACAACACAAAATTATATAATTTAGAAAGAATGACAGTAATAGTAGCATAGTTGCTATAGCAATAGTAATAATAATAGGTGGGTTGATGATAGTAGTAGTAGTAAATTGGAAAAGTTTTGGACTTACATGTAAATTAGAAACTTCAGGGTCTTTTTGATAAATTTTGCAATTTAAGAAGAACTTACGACTTTTCTGTAAAATCTTCATTAAATCCTAATCTCCCTTTTTCTTTTATTTCTTCATGTTCTCCTTTCACCCTCTACATTGTTGCTTCTTCTTCCTCCTCCCCCTTCCCCTCCCTCCTCTTTTTTTTTGTTGGATAGTCGATTGATGGAGAGGAGATGCCGACAGAGGAATGAGGAGGAGCCACAGGCGAAGAAGGGGCTGGTGATGTTTGTGGGAGGACTAGGAGGAGCCAATGGGAGCACGAAAGGTCTATGGTATAGGAAAAAGGAAGAACGGGACGACGGTGTAGGGAGGAAAGTAGAAAAGGAGGGCCAATGATGTAGGAAACAAGAGAAGAAAAATAAGGTCGGTGGAGGTGGGGACTTCACAAGCTGGAACAACACCGATAGGGAGTCGATCTATAGGGAGAAGTACGTGAACGAGAACTTTGTGAAGAAGCACATGGGGCCTAGGGTGCTGTCGATGGTGAACACCTGGCTTGGTATGAATGGGTCATAGTTCTTCATCTACATTAAGAAGATGTCGTGGCTTTATGGGAAGGACAATCCAAATCTAGTGCTAAAGATGGCTAGAGGTTAGATCAACATTTGGAAGGAGTTTTCATGGGCTATTGAGGGTTGGAGAGTGTGTTGCAACAACGGAATGCCGGTGGTATAGCGACGACGGTGCACAGGTGGCAGATGAGGATTTGGACGAGAACGAGAAAGAGGAGGTTGTTTTTCGTGGGTCCGTCGCCACTGACGGTGGTGCTACGATAATGATTTGTCGGTGGCGGCAATGATGGCTATTGTTGCTTCTCTCTCTCTCTTAAACCTTAGGTTGTGTACCACGTTGAGATGGAAAGGAAATCATATATTATTCTATGACAAAGGATTACAATCAGTTATATATATATGAGAACACATACTTAACCTACAAGTAACCTAATAAATAGATAACGCAAAGATCTATATAAGGATTCATTTATTCTAACGTGCATCTTTAGATCCCTTTTGACACTTATTTCTAACTTTACCTATCTTTTTGAACAATTAAATTTGTGTGATAAAACCCATAATCTCTTTGGACCTTTATAGTGTTGCACTCATTGCCATTATTTGCCAACTTCATAGTTGTCTCTGTGTTGTGAATTTTAATTTACCGTAAGTACGTGACTTATTACATAGCACAAAGACAAATATGAGTCGATCCCATGCAGACTAGGCTAATCAAAATTATAGTTCAATTGTTGGATTAATGAAAGATTAAGAATATAAATTGGATTATCAGATTAGGTGAGAGATCTATTGACTAGAATAGGATTTCTGGGTGCAGATCTGCTTGGTTGGATTAACAGACACCACAAATTTTTTGTTAGATTTTTTATTTTTGATATTTTGTATTTTGTCATATATTTAAAATCTGAATCCAGTGTAGAGTAAACTATATTTTGAGTTTTTCTTTTATTTGGAATTATATTTAAGACTTCAAGTTCCTGCAAAATTATAAAAATTACCTTGAAAAGCAATATATATTATATATGTAAAAATAATGTGCTCTACATTCTATAAACTAGCATGGTTGTACTTGTTGACATGTTCCTTCGGAAGTTATTTTTGCATGTATTTCCTCTCACTATGTAGTGCAACGGTTTATCACCTTGTCCATGTTAAAAACCCCTTGGCTAAACCCCTCGCACCCCTTGGTCTATCTCACATTGTAATTTTGAACAAAGAGAATCATATTTTGTAGAGAACAATGAATTTTGTTCCTGCTATATGCTCCCAATTTCTTCTGTGGAAAGTATGAGCATGAAAGAGGTTCAAGAATGAGTTACAGTGAAGAATTACTAACTTCTGATCTATTTAAGTTGGCGAAACAATAGTATTTCAAGTAATTTTGTTAAAAAGCTTACCATGCTATTGTAGATTTTGGGTGACGTCTTGGATAATTTTAAACGTCACAAGAAGTTCTAGATGGGGTGGTATTTGCCTTTTGGTATATACTGTGCTGACTTCAGCCCTTTACCTTATTTAACAGGTCATATTCAGAGGGGCAATGAAAGGCAAGTTGATTGTGAGTTGCCCAATTCCACCAGATAGGATACCCAAATTTGAGTTGCTTTTCAAGGATGTATAATGAATCAATGATCAGCCAGAGAGCTATCAACTGAATAGGTAGGTCCTCTCATTAACTTCCCTTTTGTTCTTAAAATTCCTTCCCTTAATGCCTCAAAAACTAGTGTTTCAGGAGTCTCCTCAAGGATGGATCATACTTGTATCATTGTTGGATATTCATTGGCTACTTACATAGTGATGTATCATGTATGGTTATATGACACTTCTTCAAAATTCGATAAGTAGAATTTTTAAAAAATTGCCAAGATGAGGGTACATTTGTATCCAAAATTTCAGCTTGATATTTTCTTTTGAGCTTGGTTTTGAAATGGTGGGATTTGGAATACCTTGTTGGAGTATTCATATCAGGATTTTACAAATTCCGTGTCATTTGAGATGGCATTTGGTTTTCAAAATGGCAACATTAGATCTCATTTATTTAAATAGGTGGAATATGGGTCTAGAGCTTAGCATTTGAATTTGGTGATTTGGAATACCTTGTTGGAGTGTTGATACCATGATTTTACAAATTCCATGTGTCATTTTGAGATGGCATTTGGTTTTCAAACTTACAACCATTTATTTAAATAGGTGGAATACGGGTCTAGATCTTAGGGTTTGAATTTGGGTGATTATTTCCTGTAATGCAACTTCTTAATTCCAAATCTGATCTTGTGAAGTTCTACATTGTTAGAAGTTATTGCACACAAAAAATCAAGTCATTCAGATGTCTTCAGTTTAATTAGGAATCCTGCACATTCAAACTCAATGATGTTATTGAACAAAGTATAGTTCATTTGGTACGTTATTGAACAAAGTATAGTTCATTTGGTACGTGATTGTTATTTCAGTTGAGGGGTTGTGGATTTGAATTCCAATGGGTGTCAAATTTTAAAAAAAAATGTTTGCATTCTTATAAAAATATGTATGGTTCTATATTCCAACATACTAGTCTTGATATGGTACACATTTTGGTCCACATTCTTTGAAAATCTTAGGTTGCATGTGGAAATACTTTTTGCAATGTAGTTTGTTAAGAAAAGTTAGTGTAACCATGTTGACGGGGGTGGCCCACAAATGGGTGATATGTGTGCCAAAAGTAGCAAAGCCATGGTAAAAAGAAAAGGGAAAAAATGTAAAAATACAGGAGTTGCCACCTAATTTATTATGGAAGACGAGGAAAACCATAAAACACATGAAAAATCATGCAAACAAATAAAAAAAGGAATTGCGTAAACCAGAAATGCGGGTAAGGATTTCTGTTACGTGCGAGGAAGGTGTTAGGCATCCTCGCACGCTCGACGAATCAGTCTTCTAATGATTTCTCTTTTGCAAATGAAATGTCGACTTTTCAGCCTTTTGCTGTACGTCATGCTAATGAGTGGTGTCTAGAGTATGGGTGCATGATGTGTAGGGGGTGTGTCCTAATGCTCAGAAATATCGCTCGTGTGCCGGACCAAGAGTTGATGCAAGAATATTGCATAATAAGATCAGGGATCTAATATCTTGAGTGATTTATCATCCTCGCTTACATATGTCTGTAAGCTAAAATGTAGGAAAACTGTTGAAAACAGAGATGTGGCTTCCTAATGCATCAAGGAAGAGAAACTGATGAAAACTCAGAAGCAAATCGGGTCGAGAAAGCAAGCAAAACATATGAAAATCATGTTGTGTGCTACTGGAAACAGGCCACTGCGCCTGTTTGGTGCGCCAGACTAGTGCGTCAGTCTGGGGCACCACCTATGTGCGTCTAGGTGGGTCAGTAATGTATGCAGAGGCAAAACAGAAAAGCCAAGTAAAGCAAAACCTTAGAGGGTGCACTCTGGAAAAGCATGCAACAGAAATTAATCGGGAGAAACTTGGAAAACAAGCTTTAAAAGGGTTTAAACATGCAAATGCAATGCAATGATCTTGAGCTCAAGGGCCTGAAGTCTCACACAAGATCTCATCTATGTGAACTAGATGCAGGAAGCAATGATCCAACCAAGCCTCTGGATCATGGACTGATACACATGATTCTCACAAGGGAGTAAGGTGCAATCAGTCTACTAGATTCAGCCTGGAGCTGAATAACAAAGTAGAGAAAATAAGTGAAAAACAGTTTGACTGAAAGCTGAAAACATGCAGGTGGTATCTCGGCAAACTAGAGAATCAATCAGAAAGAAACAAGCTCATAACTCTACGATAAAGTCATGCAAATATGGTGCTAATGCAAGTGCACTGATCTCTGACCAGTCTGGCGTGCCTACTGAGTGCGCCAGATTAGTGCGTGGGTTAGGTGTGACAGGGATGTGCGCCTCAGGGATTTTGGATCAACCCACCCAGCAGAGATACAAGGGGGACCTATGCAAGTGCTAAAAGACTCATGCCATGATAAAAATTGGGAAACATGCTGCGAGTGTATAGGGGCAAGAATCATCATGAAAACAAAGCATTTGAAGCCAAGGCAGGTTGGTGGGTTCATGCATAAAAATGTGTAAAATACTCAAGAACAAGCATGATCTAGATAAAACGAATCAAAACATGTATAAATGATTATCAAATGCGCATGCTTCTGCGTGCAAGGGAACACATGGTGCATGGCAAAATATTATATGCAAGGAAACAATAGCTCATGTTGATTACATGCTAGAAGTGCAAACATAGATTAACATGGGGATTATTTGCACAGAAAAATAAACATGATATCATAAAAACTTCATAAATATGGAACAAAGCAGATCATTCGTAGAGTTTTAAGCATGCTTCATCAAGTTCTGAAATGGCATTAAGAAAATAAAAGGGAGGTAGAATGCCTGCCTCACGAAGTGTTCCTCCTTTGCGATATTAGAGATAGGAAAACCTTTGTTGCTTTGGAAGGCTCTAGGACACAAGGAGGTACTCAAGGGAACGAAAATAAGCTGTTGGACTGGTGTAGAAGCTCGTGCAGAGGTCAGGCTTCAAGGGAGAAAGTGGCTGGGTGCAAGGTTTTTGCTTAGGATTCTCAGCTCTCAGGATTTCGTCTCCTGTTAAGGCTACCTGTGGGGGTCCTTTTATAGGGAGCTCTCAGGAGTGAGTTATGGGTATAAGGAGAGCCTCGCAGACGAAGAGCCTGGAATATTTCACGGCACATTCGCTGCTGGAGGTAACAGCCAAGGAAGGTGGAAAGCCAGTAGTCGCAGCCTGCGCAGCGTTGTGTGCTGGCTAAGTGCGCCACCTATGTGTGCTAGGGAAGTGTGCTAGGTTGGTGTGTTAGCTAGGTGTGCTAGATTGGTGTGCCAGCTAGGTGCTCTCCCTTATTGGCCTGGCTTTTAGATTGGGCTGGAGGCTTGCTACGGGTTCCGGGATTGGTTCAAGGATCAGTCACATCCAAAGCAACAATTGGAGCCTTATCAATGAGTCACCTCAAAATCGGAGTGTCTACAGATGCTCCTTCCTAAGCGAGGTCGAGGGATGAAGGGAACCAAGACAGATGCTCAGGGTTGACAAGATACCTTCATTTTGAGGTCACAGAAGGATGGTGTTTGCTGTAGGCAGTAAGTCACTTATCCGGCGGACTCACCGAAAGTCATGACTTGTTGCCAGATGCAAATGCAAATGCATGCACTTACTGGTCTAAATGCTGGGGATGCAATGTTAATACATGATGCAAGTGCAAGAGTCGATGCGAATCTAATGCTAATGCTAAAAACACCCAAATAGAAGCAAACATTGCAAGAAAAATGATAAGCTGTCAGATTCATCAACCAGATTATAAGGTTATCAACCAAAGAGACGGGATATGACAAGCTAAATAAGCTTTGCCAACTCCGGTCGCTTGACTGCGTGACGGTTGTCAACCGAGTAGTTGGGGGTACTAGCCCGAGAAAAAGGAAAGGGGGCATGACAAATGGATAATTTGTCAAGCGAAGTAGGGCCCGATCCGCACAGACCAAGGGCGAAAAGAGAGATTTCGCGCCCGTGAAAACTCCAAAAAGGCAAAACAAAAGGGACCCTGACCGTCCGGCCAGAGGGTCCAACAACTAGATTCTGCGCCCGCGAAAATCCAGAAGAGAAAAGAAAAGGGACCCTGGCCGCCCGGTCAGAGGGTTAACAACTAGATTCAACGCCCGCGAAAATCTAGAAAAGGACCTTGACCGTCCGGTCAAAGGGTCGAACAACTGGATTTCCTGCCCGGGGAAATCCGAGGAAAGGGCTAGGACCTTGACCATCCGGTCAAAAGGTCGAGCCACGGGATTTCCTGCCCAAGGAAATCCGAGAAAGGGGCTAGGACCTTGACCATCGGGTCAAAAGGTCGAGCCACGGGATTTTCTGCCCCAGGAAATCCGAGAAAGGGGCTAGGACCTTAACCATCGGATCAAAAGGTCGAGTCATGGGATTTCCTGCCCAAGGAAATCCGAGAAACCAAGGACTTTAACTGCCCGGTTAAAGCCAAGGAAAGCCTAGGAAAGACAAAGGACATTTGACCGCTTGGTTAAAGCCAAGAAGTTGGATTTCGCGCCCGCGAAGATCCAAAAGGGGGCACATGACCTTGATCGCCCGGTCAAAGTCAAGCAAGCTGGATTCCGCTCCCGCGGAAATCCGAAGGGCAAAGAACAATGACCGCTCAGTCAAAGTCAAGCAAGCTGGATTCCGCGCCCGCGGAAATCCAGAGGAGCAAAGGACAATGACCGCCCGGTCAAAGTCAAGCAAGTTGGATTCTGCGCCCGTGGAAATCCAAAGGGGCAAAGGACGATGATCGTCCGGTCAAAGTCAAGCAAGCTGGATTCCGCGCCCGCGGAAATCCAAAGGGGCAAAGGACAATAACCGCCCAGTCAAAGTCAAGCAAGCTGGATTCTGCGCCCGTGGAAGTCCAAAGAGGCAAAAGAGAATGACCGCCCGGTCAAAGTCAAGCAAGCTGGATTCCGCGCCTGCGGAAATCCAAAGGGGCAGAAGGGTCTTATCCGCTCAGGATGAGATCCCGGAAAACAAAGTGATAACTCCAGGATTATTCCCCTGGAAGGAATTGCGATATGCTGATTGTCGAGGTTGTGGTGCGGAGATTGGTACTCTTGTCGAGATGCATGCTTGGATTTCTTGTTTGCTGCGATTCTTCAAATTGCTTGCAAAGGTGAGGACTTATGTGCAAATATGCACAACTTTTGGGCTTTACTGCAAATTACCCAACCAAACTGCTTTTGATTGTTGTATTGCGACTGTGCGGTGACATTTGAGATTTTGCTGTATTTCGACAAATGTCTGCTCTAGAACAAACTTTCTGCGTCCTTCCAAGACTGATTTGTAATTTTACAAAATGTAGGGGGTTTTCTGCAAATTACCCCACATGGTGCATTTGACTGTTGTATTGCGATTGTGCATTGACATTTGAGATTCTACTGTTTATCGACAAATATCTGCTCTGAAACAAACTTTCTACGTCCTTCCGGGACTGATTTGCAATTTTACAAAATACAAGGGGTTTTCTGCAAAATACCCACATGGTGCATTTTGTGGGCCATGTGCTGGACACTGCATATTCTGCACTTGGTGCTTGAGCTGTGAGATGATAAGGGCTAGAACGCAATTGTCACGGTCATTTTGCGTTTTGCACTACTGACTTATTTCATATGCAGGTTCCACTGACTAACTGCCATAACTGTCCAGAAATATTTCTCCTTGCTGCTTGGGACTTCCTGCTAATGCAAAGAGTTGCATGCTGCTTGGCTACGTTGATGCATCTTATTATTTTTCCCAAGGCATCAAGCATAAGCCTCTTACGGAGGAAAATAAAATTTCTTCAACAAGGCAAACCCACGCCTCTTCCTCTTCTTCATCCTCTTCTTTCTTCACGCGAAAGGCTGCGTCTTCCTCCTCTCCTCCTGCAGCGGCGGTGCCTGTTTCCTGCCCTTGCAGCGGCGGTGCGCGTGGAGTGCGCTGAGGGAGTGCTCATGGCTGGTGCGCGCGGGAGGCGCGTCGACGTGGTGCGGGGTGCAGCGACGACAACATGGACCAGATGCTCCAGGATTGGTTGGACCGCGGCTCGCCGACGAGGGTAAGTTCTGATTCCTCCTCCCCCCTTTTTTGCTTGTATGCCTTGCCTTTTTCGTTGCGGCTGGTTGGCGGTTGGAGGTCCCTGACGGACCTGGAGCGGTAGGCCCCTTCCCGCGCGGCTTGCGTCGGCGGACTGGCAGGGCTTGGGCTGCAGTTGCGGCAGTGGGCAGCAGCGGCTAGGGCTCTCGCGTTTGAGGTAATTGTTTGCTTTGAATTGCTTTAAATTGCTTTCTACTTTTGTGTTGTTTGCTTCTGACCCGGTTCTAAATATGTGCATCATATTTCAGGAGGGGGATGCAAACCGGATCATGCGGTGCCATTGGGGTCCGATGCTCGAGTATTTCCTCCGTTTGTCGGAGTTTCTGCAAGACTTTCTCCATCACCAGTCTCCGTTTGGTGGTTTGCTGTGCCTTCCCATCATCCATGGCCACTACAACTTCTTCCGTGCCATGGTAGAAAGGTGGAGGTTCGAGACACATTCCTTCCACTTTCCTTTCGGCGAGCTGACTGTTCTGCCCGATCAGTGGGCTCTGTTGACGAGCCTACTTTTTGGTGACGAGTCCATCATTGGTGAGACCACCCACGGCTTTCACCTCGTGCTTGCACATCTTGGCCGTGTCCCTCTTAAGCCGCCTAGGAGGAAGCATATGATCACAGTGGGGTGGTTAAGGGAGTGGGACAAGTTCTGGCTCAACCCCGAACTTGGTAGTGAGGAACCAGATTTTGTATTGAGGCACTTTCTGCTGGAGTTGTTGGCCTTGATCTTCTACGATTCGTCGGCCTACTGTATCCTTGTTGACTGGATTGCATATTTGACCAACCTGGAGCACCTAGATCACTATGACTGGGTTGGTGTTAGTTACACTTGGCTGGTCTGTGGGCTCGACGACGTGGTGAAGCTCGGGCGCCGCTCTTATGTGGGGTTGTACCCTCTGCTGACTGTAAGTATTTGCTTGTGTTACTTTGCTGAATAAACTTTATGCTTTACATTTGATAAACTGCCCTGCTTGCATTTACAGTACTGGATCATGGAGTATATTACCAGGGGGCATTGCTTTGGTCGCCTGCGGGACGAGCTCCTGCCCCTTTCCCGCTAGTGGGTCGAGCCTGATCATCGGGCCGCTGCTGGGGTGTTTGGCTATGAGTCCTACCGGTATCTGCTGGACCTGGTAGAACTCGAGGATGTAAGTCTCCCTCTACCTTTTAACTTTGCATGCCTGTTGTATGCCCTTTGTTGTAGCTTGCTTGCCTATAATTTCTGTTTCTAGAACAGGTCCACCTACGCCCATTTGCTCGATATGATGGCTTCGACTGGGCTCCCTTGAACTCTGGCAGCGTTCTGAGGGATAAACAGGTGAGATTCTACTGCATGAAGAAGTCGGCCCTCTACCTCCCGGGGCGTGTGCAGCATCAGTTCTCTGATGTATTCTGCATTCCTGCCCCTCCTCCTGCTGACATGGACCTCCCGGCCATGACTCGCTCGGCTGCTAGGAGTCGGCATGCAGTTGCCGTGGCTTCTTAGGACAGGCACGTCTTTCGAGAAGTCAACTATACAGACTACTTTGCTTGGTACCGGCGTGTGGGGAAGCCGTACCTGTTCGAGGAGGCTGTGCGGGATAGCCAGCGCAGGATGTGGTATGCGTTTAGCTAGGCTCAGGTACATGATTTCCATTTCTGCTTTTCTTTGCTTTTGCATGAATTATGATAATCTGATATTTACTTTAATGCACAGGGCTTCGAAGAGCAATTTGGAGCTTTCTATGCTGACATCCGCCGAAAGCGGGTAAGATTCTTGTTTTGCAAATTGCCTTATTGAATATATCTGATGCTTCTGCTATTTTGCAGGAACTGCGTTGGCGCAACATTGTCTGGGTAAGCTCCTTTCTTCTGCCACTGCTGTTGCTATATTTCTTTTTAAAAATCTCATTTCTAACACATGTTTGCTTTTGCAGCAAGATTTCCCTGCTGAGAGGGCGAATGTAGACACCAGCGGGGACTTCACCATGGAGGCGCCTGAGGAGGATTGTTCAGACACCGAGGTCACTCAGGCGGTTTTCAACTCTGCTCCTCGTTCTCAGGCTGTCGCTGCTGCTCAGTGGTCGCGCCAACTTACTCGAGAGGGCAACAGGACACTGGTTGAGTACTTCCAAAAGGCGGCAGCTGATGAGGAAGACTCTAAGGAGGAGTAGCTTTTTTTTCTGCTGTATTTTGCTGAAGATTCTGTAAAACACTGTGTATCATTTTTGAAAATGTATAAGATATCCTCGGATTTTGCAATGTGCCCTTCGGGGTTTTTGTATGTGTAGGTTGTATGCAAACAGGTACCCCATGCTAGGTTTAAGCAAATGGCGTCGATTTTGGCGAGGTAGACAATCTAAACAGGTGTTATTGAATTTTCCTGTCTTTTTGGGCGCCACTTATGTGCGCCACCTTGGTGCGCTGTCGAGGTGCGGTAGTATTCTGTCTCATATAGGTGCGTCCCCAGAAATGGCGAGTTTTGTTTCCTTTCCTGATACAAAATCCTACTGCTTCTCTATAAAAATCTCGCTTTTTACGAGAAAAGTCACCGCCTCTCGTGAAGAAAAAGACAGTAGACCTCGACTTTGACCCTGCAACTCTGTTTCTCCGAGCACGGACGCATAATGGTATGATTTACAGTTATTTTTCTACTGTTGCCTTGCTTCATGTGGGTTTCGTTATTCCTGTCTCATAACAGATGTCTTTGCATGATCTCTTTGCATAGCTAGTACTCTGTTGGATTTCATCAAACCTTTGTTATCTTTGTTAGCTTTTTGCAAATTCTGCATTATACTTTTTCTCTGCATATATGCTATTCTGTGGATTTTCTTCTCTTTTACAACAAACTTTTTGCATGTGTGTTCCCTATATTGCCACAGATTTTCCTTGCAATTCTTTGTCTGTATTGTACCAGGATGGTAGATTTCTCCTCTGTTTTGCTTGGCAGATTTGTTCTTGCAATTTTCTTTTGCATTACATTGGCAGATTTTCCTTGGTCTCTCTTGCATTTTGTCTCTTATGAACAGGATTTTCATGTATATGCCTTTACACTTGATTTTTGCATACAATATACCGCTGAATTTTTCTACATCTCCTACTGCTATGGCTGATGCTTGCAGAGTTATCCAACCATGGAGACCTCGAAATTCTGCTCGGATGCTTTGCACGACTGGATTGACGCATTGACGCGTACTGATTGAGAACAACTGAAGACCTGGGGCATATTATCCTCTCTCCTCAGTATTGCCAAAGTGGAGATTAATTGGCATCTGCTATGTGCCATGGCCCGTTTCTGGAAGTCAGCCCTGCACGTGTTCCACTTCGGATTGGTGGAAATGACCATCACTTTAGAGGAGGCCAGGCGGATCTATGGCTTGTCGCCTTTTTTGTCTCCTTCTGTGTTTTTCTGCCATGACAGCTATGTCCACGTCGTGAGCCGTCTCACGGGCGTTTTCAAGGAAGAGTGTGAGAAAAGCATCGTCTGTCGGGATGGTCCTACTCCCATGATACGCCTGGATTACTTTGACAGCATCATTGGTGCCTGCTCTTCGAAGCATCTGTGGTTCTTCTGCTTTGTGCTGCGCTTCCTCGGGGAGCTGATTTTCAGTCACGACCGTACAACTGTGGCTATTGAGGTGGCCGAGATAGCCTGGGCGGTAACGGCTCGCGAAATCGATCTGGCTCCGATTCTGCTTGCTGAAACTTTTGTAGGCTTGGACTGGGCGTCGAGGCGCTCCCGCCACTTCTATGGATGTGGCGCTCTGGTGCAAGTAAGCAGATCATTTGACCATATTTAATATTCTACTGTACTTTAATTAACCATAGCTCCTTTTTGCTAGGTCTGGTTTGCTGCTCACATGGGGGTGAAGATTCTGCGTCCCCGGTCTTGCGTCTTTGAGGCCTACAGCCGCACCCATCACTCGAGATCACTCCCGGGGGTGCTTGAATTGTGTGAAAAGTTGCGGAATCTCGATGTGGATTCTGTGATGTGGTGCATCATATCTTCTGCATCACAGAACTTCACTGTCTTTTTCAACACCACGAACATGCGACTCGTGCTCCTCCCTGGATTTTCTGGGGGCATGGAGTACCATCCCGTCCGGGTTTTACGCCAATTCAGCTTCTGTTAGGACTCCATAAAGCAAAGCCCCTGCCTGGATAGATTGAAAAAGCATGTAGCGGGCTCCTTCGCATCTACTACTGAGTTGGACCGACTGATGAGCGCTGGCATTAAGTCTTCTATTCTTGCCTTCGTCAAAGGCTCAGGCTGCACAGCTAGGTATGAGGCAGAGATGAGAGAGACGTGGCCCCTGAGCGAGGATCCGCCTAGTGGCAGTGATGGCATGGAGGCTAGTAGTTCAAAGAGGCCTCGAATTGATTATTGATATTTGTACTCCTGATAGGACATAATAACATTGATATTGCTTTGCATTATTTACTGATTCTTGCAAGTTCATCTCTGCTAACCAGGATCACTATGTCTCTGATTTCAAATTCCTCTATTTAAAAGAAGTGACTATCATACCCCTAGCTGAATGCCTGCTTGCTCAGACCACGACCCATAAGGCAGCTGACATGCCCCTGGTTGAAATATGAGCAAAATGCCTTGCGAAGTGAATGCAATCTATGCTTTGACTAAAAAAAATGCGTCCATGCTAAATGCTTATACGACTCATAAGGCAGCCGACATGCCCCTGGTCGAAATGCGAATAAGATGTTTTGCAGTGATGCTTAAAAATGCACCCTAGTCAAATGCTAACACGACTCATAAGGCAGCTGACATGTCCCTGGTCGCAATGCGAGAAAGATGCTTTACAAAACAAATAATGCTGTGCAAAGAAATGGCTAATTGATACACTGGTGCCCTCAACGCCAAGGAAGCCTGTTTTGCTTGCGATAAGAGGTGACACTGTCCTTGACTCATGTGATACTAGCCTAAGTACTTAGGTTATTGGTGGCTCTCCTCCAGATTTATGGGCCTCATGCCAAATGTTTAGGGTCTTATACCTACTCTTTTGAGGATTCATTTTTCTTTTCTTCCTCATAGGCATGCTAACTGGCCCTGCTCCTGTTTGAAGGTAATAAACACTTATGCTGAGGAGGGTGGCTGCTACTTCTGTTGTGCTAAAGGGATGGCTAGTCCCTTTGATCATATGGGCTTAATAAGTACGTGCTTCGACTCTTCTCCAAGCTAAATGGTAGGAGTAAGGTTGTTTACATGCCTCTCTCGGTGGAGCTCAACTTCTGTCTGTTACTTCTGTCTTCCTTTTATTTTTTTTGCTCCTAGGTCTTGTGTATTTTTTTGCTGCTCACTCTCTTTCTAGACCAAACATTTTAACTCCCTCACGAGATATAGGTCTCATGGGAATTTGTACATTTAGCCCACTCCTCTGGAATCTCTCCCTCACATCCTAAGCTCTTAGGGTAGTGGCACATGAGGAGGACTTGACACATCTTG